>JAMQGT020013077.1:0-300714 GCA_024447675.2 Pterophyllum scalare | reverse complement strand
TCCCTCATCAGTTGGGCTGTGAACTGCGGCCCACTTTCACTGACCAAAGTCTGATCATTCCCCCTTTTGTTTAATGTCACCACATCTGCAGTCATTTATCACTGTCTTTATTTTTTATGATTTTCTTTTATCCTGATTAATGCTGCTCAGATAATGGCAATTTTATTGAATATATTCCAGGAGAAATTTCAGTGAAACCATGCAGACTCACAGACCTGAGAGATGTCGTTGTGCAGAGCCCGGTATAGTTTGTGAACGGTGTAACAGTGCAGCTCCGAGGTGTTGGTGACGAGCTGAATCAGGTTGGGAACTGTTTCGTCTCTCACATCGCCCCCTGCCTGGCAGAATGGATATCAAACATAATACACCATACTAAAAAAAAAAAAAAAAAAGCTTGTAGAGATGAGGTACATATGATCCAAAAGTCTAATGTATTTTTAAAAAAATCAAACTTTTTAATGCAATCTAAAGTAAGTCATAATGCATTCAAAAAGAGTTATGGAGGAGGACCCTATATAAGAGGCTGCATTTACCGTGGTGAGGACATGCAGGATGGTGTCAATGTGCCAGCGCTGGGAGGGAGCATACCTGACAGAGACAGAGACACACACTCAGCAAACTCAGTGGTACACACATACACACGCGCACTACTGGATCTGCTGCTAACACACGTACAAACAGAGAAGTGCCTCAAGTTGTCGAATGATATACAGTAGAAACACAGAAGGCTATTCACAGTCACTGTGAGTGGAGATGGACACCGAGAAAGAGATGTGGTACATACAGCAGAGACAAGCACAGAGACTTTTCCTGTTACAGCTTCGACACTTACATCTTTTTTCATATGTGTGAATATACATTATGTGCTCACATGCATACAGTGGTGGTCGAAAGCTTGTGAACCTATTAGATTTTTTTTATAACTAAATGTGACATAAAACACTGGGTTTTAATACAAGTTTTACAACTGGATAAAGAAAAAAATGACAGATAATGGAAAAAAAAATATATTTGGTTATGAACTTATTAAGCTTTCATTTAGTGGGAGTATAGTCACTTGTGCATGGGCACTCTGGTTCTGTATGAACGGGGATCCCTCACACTTGATGTTTACAATCATAGCACAATTAAAGGAGATCTGTGGGGACTTCAGAAAAAGAGTTATTAATATGCTCATCTAGCTGGAAGGTTACAAAACTATCTTTAAAGAGTATGAACTCCACCAATTCACAGACGGACTGTGGACAAACAGAGGAAATTCAGGACCATTGTCACACTCCCCAGGAGTGCTCAGCCAATAAAGATCACTCAGAGTGAGGCGTGTAATAGTCTGGTCTGAAAGGAACCCTGGGTAAATTTCAAGCAGCTAAAGGACTCTCAAATTGGTTGTGTTCATGAGTCCACCATCTGGAGAAAACTGAACAACATGGCAGGGCAGTGAGAAGAAAAAAGACTGCTGCATGTCTGCAGTTTATTAAAGATCACGACATACACAACAACCTTATGTCTACTGTCAAACATGGTGGCGGTAGCATCATGGTTTGGGCTTGTTTTGGTAGGACCAATCTACAACAGTGGGCGATTTGTAAAGATAACACATCAGAACATTTATTTGTAAAATGATTGTCAAGAGAAACTGGGTCACGCAGTAACAAAACAACCCTTAGCACACATGCTGTTCAACCAAAGAACAGTTAAATAAGAATGCTGAGCCAAGTCAAAGTTGTGAACCTAATCCAAGAGAAATGCTGGGGCTGAAGTGACCAGTTTATGAGTAAGAATCAACATTTCAAGCTGTTCTGTATGAAAGAAGGGGCTAAAATCCCTCCGAGCTGGAGGACTGATCAACACTTAGCATAAATGTAAGTGGTAAATGGACTGGTGCTTATATAGCACTTTTCTACTGTAGCTGAGCACTCAAAGCGCTTTATACAACACGTTTGCATATACCCATTCACACAAGCACTTCCTTCTACAGCTAAGTGCTTACTATCTAATCTATCATTCATACTCCGGTGGTTGCATTGGAGAGCAACTTGGGGTTCAGTATCTTGCCCAAGGATACTTTGGCATGCAGACTGGAGCAGCCAGGGATCGAACCACCAACCTTCCGATTAGTAGATGACCTGCTCTATCTCCTGGCCCACAGCCACGCAAGGTACAGTTGGAACTGCTGCAAATGGGAGTTCCACCAAATACTGAAAGCTAATAATTGCGTACTTGTCATTCACAAATATGCAATACCATCTCAATTTTACCAATACCAGAATGACCAGATATTTTATTTTTGTCTCATTTGTAATACAGAAAATTCTAAAGGGTTCACAAACCTTCAAGCAGCACTGCAGATACACTTATATGTACTGTGAAATACAGTTCACTGTCTTCTCTGCAGCATTTCACTCACCTTTCAGCAGCAATGAATATACCACTGGCAGTTTGAGACCTGAGCTCGGGGGGGCAGGAGGAGAGGAAGCTGAGCAGCTCCTTCATCATAGAGCGGATGTTGGAGGCTGACACCAGAGCCAAGGAAAGCTCCAAAGCACGGCTGGAGGGATTGGAAAGGAGAAATAAAGTTGGATATACAAGCTGATCCTTTGTTTTTGTGTTGTTGCAGCTGAGGTCAAAATGTTCTGAGCTGATAAGATGTTTGCTTGTTCAAACCCTCTGCATCCATCAACAAGTTTGTTGAAAATCCCTTTAGCAACACCCTGGTCTGTCTGTAACGCAATTCAGTGGATAGATCGAAATATATGGAGGAACTCTTCAATACAAAATATATCACAGAGGAGAAATAGTCTTAGAGCAGCATTATGTTGGATTTGAGTATATAGACTGGACCAGTAAAGACTTATGATATTAGTTACAAGCTATATTAATCATGCTAGCTACACAATAAAATCTGTTTGGCTATATGATAAAACTAGAAAAAGTAGTTAGCATCCAGCTTTAGTGTGAGGGTCAGGCTGTTAGTGCAAATGATGGCAGCGAGTACCACAGGGAGAAGTTACGCCCTGCGGCTACCTGATCAAAATACACAACATTAATGTTGCCAGGTCAGTGACACTGTTACAACTTCTGATTTATCAACCATACATGAAAATCAATTACTACTGATGTGACCCATTAAAAAGTATCAAAAACATAACAGTAAATCACATTCTTTCAGAGTCATTTTAACAGCCTCATAAACACGTGGGAGATACTCTAAAAGTTTATGGACCGTCTGTGGATACTGAACAGCTGTGCCAGGCAAAAAAAAAAAGGAGAGGTTAATAATCACCGCTTGACAGAAGCATCCTGGTCCTTCAGGCAGTCTACTATAGTCCCACGGTGGCGCTGCACTGCATTATGGTCTGTCCCAACAATCTTTTGAAGAGAGATCATGGCGATATACCTAAACACACACACAAAAGCCAAAAATAATGATGGCAAGCTTAAAGTTTCATTTTAGGTATTATAATGAAGCAGACTTTGCTAAACCCAGGTCACTTAGAGTGATTGTGTGGGGAAGCACATCCAATGAATAAATTATTAAAATTAGATTTCAAAAATGTCCAACCTAAAAATAAAGATTAATGACAAATGAAAATCTTAATTTTCTCAGCTTTCAAGGATAAATAATTCATCTTTCCATTTCAAATAACTCACGGACTGATCAAGTATTTATGTGGACGCAAGGGGAGATGTTATCTAGTCGGGCAGGTATCGCAGGAATAAACCTGTCGCTCTGCCGCAGAGCGATTCAGAGGCCCTGCGGTTAGAAACCTGACAGACCTGTCTGCCCACAGGGCCCTTATGGGGACGTGCCCAAAAAAATTGCACAATAAAACCCTCAGGAACCTGCAGCAGGACTCCACAGTGCCTGCTGGAAAATAACATGTCCTGAAATTGAGAGCTCAGCATGAGCAGCGAGACGGTGACCTTCTGGTGTGGCTCTAGAGGAATGGCTCTAGAGAAAGTAATTAGTCAACTCAGACGATAAGCGCCTGTTGGGAGGTTTCGTTCTTTGCCTGTAGTGAGTTTTTCCATTAGCCTGAAAAGGTGAAATGACCCTGAGAGATAGGAAAGGGAGGAGAGATGCATGTGTGTGTGTGGGGGTGGGGTGGGGGGGTGGACAGGGAGAGAGGAACAGGGAAGAGGAAGAAACAACTAACCGAATGTTCCTGTCGTTGTTCAGGAGAAATCTTCCCAGGATGTTCACAGCCAGAACCTGCAGCATGAGTAGATGGAAGTATATGTACATGAATTATTTATTTATTAATTAGTCAGGATTATTTTCAATGTATTCATATCATTAAACACAGTGTAGTCTCTTACTCTGAGGCCGCTCTCTGACTTGATGTCTAGCACAGTGAGAACAGTCTCATACAACACAGCATTGCCCACAGTCTTTGTGCTGTCTGTGTTAGTTGCCACCTGTATGGTAAAAACACACACACACACACACACACACACACACACACACACACACACACACACATTAGCAGAGCTAGTAGAACTACGGCATGTTTGCTGAAGACGTGTGTCTGTGCTGGTGCCTGCATAAAACATGGCTGATGGCTGAAAGGCCAGATTGTGGGTGGCAACTTTCTCAAGAACTGCTCACAAAATGTGTGTGAATGACTAACGTTATTTGTCACAGGAAAGCACAGATATTACGTAAATAAATAAAATTAAAAGCATTGATATCTTTGTGAGAACCAGTTTCAGTTTCATTATTTCAGATTTCCTTAAAGGCCTGTTTGTGGGTCAAGACTTAGTTTTAGGGTTGAAATTAGAATTAGGGTTTAACATTTAGCTGTGGGTTAAGTGGCTTGGGAATGCATTAATGCCAATGATCATCACACAGACATCTAAACAAACATGCCTCTTTGCGTATGTGCGCCCCTCCCCACACACACAGGATGGAGTGGGGAATCATCGGTATCAGAGGACAACTTTTAACCAAATTCTGAGAACTGCTAAAACTATTTTAATATCTGAACCACATTCACCTGTTTCACCAGAAGCACATCTGCCAACTTTGAAGTGGGTTTGATGAACGGCTGTATCAATATTCTTTATCATACGACAACATACGTTCATGTATTTGACAGATATTAAAAGACCTGAGACATTAAGCATGAAAAAATTTTTGTTTCAAAATAGATAGTGAGATAATTTGGTATAAACATGCAGCCTGGGGTACTCAACCTGGGGTGGGAGGTCACTACCACCATGACTGAACAGAGAAGTAATGCAGAAATGCCACCAACAGAAACTGGAAATCCACGAAAAAAGGAAGTGAGTCACTCCCACATGACTCCTACAGAAACAGCTGGGATTTTTTTGTACAATAACCCCACTACATTTATAGAAACCATGCAAATGTGTACCTTTGTACTATGACAAATTTCCAAGTTACAGGCACTCAAAGTACACCTTTAAATTTGCCTTTTTTCCCCAGCATTTCTGAGCCCTCATAACTTCATAAGTACAGGAGGTAACCATCTAACATTTTCATGGCTGAAAACACATTTAAAATCTGTCAAAAGCTGCAAATCAATTTTATACCAACTTCAAGTGTCATCTTGTTGATCTAATTCAACACAATCTTTTCAAGCAAGTTTGAGCTTCAGTATGATGGGGTAGCAAAACTGGACCAATTCAATATGTGTGCTGTAGAGTAACAGAAACGAGCACTGGTATCCTGGATGTTTTATCGTAATTCATGTGGGAAAATCTCAAAAAGTGCATTTCAGGTATATTTCAAGGTCATATCACCATGTGGGACAGGTGTCTGGTCAAAACAAGTTCTAGCATATGAAATGTCTCCTTTTTACCTACCTCAGCTGGAATTTCTTTTTCCAGATTTGACTGATGTGGACTGACCCAAAGAAAAGTTAAAAATAATACCAAAAACACTCAAGGGAATTCAGGTGAAAGTGAACGCCATACCTGAGCTAGGAGGTCGTTCATGGCGTCACTCGCTGCTTCGTTGTTGTGACCGAGGATTCTCAGCAACCTCAAGATGCGTACCTGCATTTGGAGGCGTGAGAGAAGGAGCAGATGGAAGGCGAGTGACTTTGTCCACCAAATCAGCAGACGCAGGAGGAAGGACAATAAACCAGTTTGTGTGTGTGCTTGTGTGTGCGTAATGACAAAGAAATAAACTGTACTAATTTAAGATTTTGAGCCACGAAGAAGCACATAGTAGTAGTAAAACTAAGTCATGCTAGCCAACTCTGACTTTAACATGAAGTGTAGCTATGATGCGTAAGTACTTAGTGGAACGAAGGCCAACCTGCAGGAAGGGATCGCTGATTCCCGCCACATCGTGGTCTGGAGAATAACCCGAAATAACGAGACCTTTCATGATCTGAACCAGATCCGGTACGATCTAGAACACACACAGCACAACCACACATGTAGAAACACTGGCATCATCTGATCAGGACGACTCTGTGCATGTGTGTCCATCATACCTTCCTGAAACGCTCAAGTGATTCTGGGTTACACTCACACAGCTCAGTGATGAGCACCACAGCCCCATGTAACACACCTGTGGGTAAATGGAACAAAAACAAAAACAGCAGAGATAAACTGAAAACAGCATTTACAGCATGAGACATGTTTACTGTGTGTGTGTGTCATGAAGTTATATTAACCGTGGTTCTTCTCAGTGAGCAGGCAACGAGCTGAGGGGGCAAAGAGCTCTCCCAGGTCCTGGACTTTTCTCACAATGTGAACAGCACACAAAGCAGCCTGAAAGAACAGTAGAACAAGTCATTAGCAGCACTGCATCACACATGACAGTGAGATGTTACAAGTTTTACAGCTCATGAAGGACTCGAAGCCCATGACGGCTTTATATAGGGAACAGTACACATCCTAAAACGTTATACTGTGTCAAACTAGATGATTACAATGAATATTTAACTCTACGACTGCACAAATGGATCCTACATACATTAAGCATTATCCTCGATATTAATGTAATTAAACATTAATACCGAGTGTTTTGAGTATTACATCGAGCTAGCTAAATCAAACACAGCGCAATACAGATTTGTTTATATTGTGACTTCACTGGTAGTTATATTACTACTGTTAAGAGCTGCTGGATAAATAATTGATACCCTGCAGAAGGCCTCACCTTCTTTTTAATATAGGAGTTGGAGGCTCGTAGCAGCCTGTTAATCTCTGGTGCCAGATCCCTGCACATCTCAGCTGACCCCATACAGGCTAATGTGCAGAGAGCCAGAGACTGCACATACTGGTTACTGTTAGCCAGGTCACTGAAAAACACACACAGAAACAAAGAAAGGCACACAGAGGATCAGGCATTACTGAAAATAAATAAATGGATTAAAAAAAAATAGTTCCTTGTTTTATTTAAATCACATGAAAAATCATTTGTTTCTCTAAAATATCCAGCATGTACAATAAGACATTAACAAAGCTGTCATCAACTGCATCACCTTATATGAATTATAACAGGCTCCAGTTTGGGTTAGTCTTACTTCTTAATGGAGTTAGTGATAAGCAGGCTGGCATCCTGCTTCTCATCCAGCAGCATCATCGCTCCCAGGTATCCTACACGCTTCTCACTGTAGCGCGGGCTGGCAATCATCCGAACACACTCCATCTAATAAGAACACCAAAATGTGAAAAGTGAAGTAACGCCCGTAGGAAAATTCCCTCCTATTTAACCACGCAACTGGAGGTCCGTCTAAGCTCCAGAGCAGCAGAGAACAAGGATTCAGTGGCCCAGTTCCAGTGTCCACCCTCATGGACTCAAAGGCTTTGGCAGATTTTGCTCGAGGGAATTAACAACAATTCGCAGTGTTCTAGTAACGATAAAAGTACAAGCTTACAAGCACACACCAGCAACATCACTAGTATTACAAGGGAGCATGTCATGTCACTGCGTGCTCAGTGCTTATAAAATACATGTACATACATTAGGACCTCTAGGCTACTATGCTGTGATGAAGTGAGCCCAGACCCTCCAGTTGCTGTGATGGCCCATTTGACCCCAACAAACCCCATGACAGGCATTATAGCTAAATCCCCTCACCTGACCAAAGTGAGCTGGGTAACCCAACATGTGCACGTAGAGAAGCTTGGCCAGGTTGTGTGATCGCCCTCCGTTGTCGGCTTGTCTGAACTGTGCCCGGATGGCCGCACACTCCCTCTGAATGACCCCCCGCTCCTCACACTGCGTCCTGGCTGACCTAATGGCCCGGATCATTTCCTGCAGGGGGACTGATGGAGACATGGCTGTGTGTGTGTGTGTGGATGTGGGTGGAAAGATGTGTCGGTATGCCGTGTTGTGTGAAGGAAATGTAAGAACATTACACATTATTACATATTAACAGAAAACATAGTTTCACCACACTACTTTGCATTTCAGTTGCGGTTACAACATCTCCAGCTGTCACTACACTGAGCATCCAGAAAACACACACACAACTCAAGATGGAGCAATTCCAAACCACTTTAAACCACAGGTTTTTTTTTTCTGGTGACAGGCTGATGGAACACAAATGACCATAAAGTTACTTCCATATACCTACATTTTAATTCATTTGACCTACTAAAATACAATTAAATTAACAGGTTAACTAACAAATCAGCATGACTCCCGCGGTCGGTAACGCAGGTCAGAGAAATGAGTCAGAGGCTAGCCCACTGACCGAACCGAGCTAACCTTGCAGAAGCTGTCAAGCCTGCCATGGAGGAAACAGCCGAGCTACTGAGCTAGCTGCGTTAGCATGACAGTCCGTTTACGGAGGTGTATGAAACTGCAAAGTAATAACATACCTCTACAGTTTACAGAGCTGCCAGTTTGTGAAAAGTACAGCCGTTCAACCGACGCCCCACCAATACACGTCGGCACTCAGTTGGCTGGAAACCCAATTACTGTCTCCATCTAGTTAGCGTCATAGGAGCAGAGGTTAGCACTCAGTTTCCTGCCCCAACTTTCAAAATAAAGGTCAATTTGAAAATTATTTCATTTTTGACGATAAAAATGAAGCAAAAGTAAATAGAAATAAAAACCCAAATTAAGTTTTTTAAAGTTTTTTTTATAGACTTCTCAGTAATAAAACGGGCAATTTTCATGAAGGGTTCCTTACAACTGTTTCAGAAACACAATTATTTTAATCACATATAAAATTATATAAAACTATATTTTCTGGCACAAATTCACACACACATGCGTACAATAGAGACTTTCACCTTTCAGAATCACAGGCGTAAACAATAAAATCACCTCAAGAATACATGCACGCTCATTATCACCACCCAGTTCCCTATAAAATATCACAGACCGAAAAAGTAAGGTTACAAACGACAAACAGGATTGTGCTTATAACACGCAGGCTTCAGCAAACAGCCGGTTTACAACACAAATACCCTTTAGAGCAAAAGGACCAGACTACCACCTGACTTACCACTACTCTGACTTACTCAGATGCAGATCACCAAAAAGCTGTAGGTGGTTCTAGATAAAAGACAACCAAGCTTAACTACATGTGCATAATAAAATATGCCAACATCTGGATACAAAAAAAACAGTAACAAAAATTAAATAAAAATAACAGTATATCAAGCTTTTATTGTGAAGGCAGAAGTAGTTTTCCTTCTTAGTTTCGTTGGCGTGACATTTGACCCACCTTATATTATCGTACCTGTTCACTACTTCCGCAATTGGATCACTCATTATGGGTGGACTCCACCTGCTCTGCGTCAGGCGTTTGAACAGGTGGATGAAATATTGATGAGAATGTGCAGCAGGCAGCGCCATACAAATAGTCCGCAGTGTAAGCCACACAGAGACTTTTTGAAGACATCAGGAAACTACAGATTCTAATAGGCTGCAAATATGTTCATAATTCAAGTTTTGCCAAGAGAACTGAAATTCACACCACTGCCAAAACTACATTTTTGGCGACTGTAGAGGGAAAGTTGTTTATGCACATGTTTACTAATGGGCTTTATTCAGCCTCCCTGTCTTCATCTTCCTTCTGAGGCTCCTGGTTCTCCTGCATTAGTGGGTATACCACCAAACAGAGCTTGTGCAACAGATAAGTATTTTTTTTCCCTGAAAACAGTTGTGAGGAAAAACATATTTAATATAATAACATTTGTTTTAACCTCTTAACCCCTTAAGTTTAACACATCATCACAGGTGAAAGAGGTTATTTCACCAAGAGCTGAAATAACAAAAATTAAAAGATGGAGATCTCTGTTTCTGCCCCTTACCCAAACTGTAAAACAAAACAACCATAATAACGTTGCTGTACCCAGAGAAAAATCTCAAATGAGTGGCTTGTTTTCTCAGAGGAACCTCAGAAAAATGGCCAGGCCGATACCACAGACTACAGGCTCAGAGTAAAGTGACAGCAGACAGATCAGTGGCTGTATCGGGCTCACCTGGAGGATGTGAAACCTCATAAAATTTCAAAAACATTTCTGCATCAAAACAGTATAAAGATGCAAAACTAAAAGGACACAAATTTATACTAATGTGTAAGGACAACAAGTCCTCCAATCCAAACGACAGTCCTCTGTAAGGTGTATGTAGTGCTCATGAAAAATAAATTAATAAACTGGTGTTGCTAACACGCCATTAAAGCAAACTTCATATACAAAAATTCAAGTGGGCCTAAAGATATATATTTTATACAAACAAGTTGGCTTAAGGGGAGGGAGAAGGGAGGTAAAACAGCTGGTTTCAGAGAATGAATGAACTATGGGGCTGCACCAAGCACCCATTATATGATAATTATTGACTGTTTAACTGTGAATCATACAAAACCACTCTTATAGAGTCTAATAATAAAAATACAGAGCTGGAAAATGAGTAGAATAGGTTCTGTTTTGAATTGTTTTGTCAGTTTCTACACCTCACTGGGTAGATATATGCAAGGCTCTCCTATGAACAGCACAATCTGTGACAGTGATGCTGTAGAAGGAGTTGCTGCAACCCATGCAGTTTATGTAAATGTCACTGATGCACAACACCAGAGGAAACTCACCCATCTGAATGTTGGGTGGCACAGAGATCACAGGAAAAACAATAAATAAATGTGAGTGTCAGGCCTCTCAGTAAACAGTAAGGCTGCGACGGGAGTGCTGTGAATCATGGCCAGCAGGCATGGTAGATGGCCCTACCTTGCAGCACCAAAACAGCCTGAAAGCAGAACCAAAGATGCAAACCATGGTGTTTGCTTAATATGTGGACCTACCTTATGAGGAACCGTTCAAAAAATAAAGAAAATAAAAACAAAGCAGCCCAGGTTGAAGTGAGGTCATCTTACCAGAGGAAGAAAATGCTTGTAAACAAGGACAATCTTAGAATTCAGGTTTTCCTCTTTGATTTATTAAATAAACAAATAAATAAATGTGTACTTAGTTTCTTATTTCTGTGCAAAACCAATAGGAATAGATCCAAAATAAAAAAATCATCATGGAAAAATATTAATCAAAGCACAGCAACACAAGCAGGACATGGAGGAGGACAGACTGACTGCAGCAAGGTGAAAAGGAGCCACTGACCCCTCCGAAGGTGGAAAGATCCACAGAGGTTGACACAATCCACGACAATACTCGTGGCAATTTTTCTCCAAATGTCTCAAAGAAATATTAGACGTAGAGAGGAGAAAAAAATGTTTGAAGCTTATATACTTAAATAACCTTAAATAACAGTGAATAATCAAGTCAAGGGCTTTACAAACACTATCCTGCAGTAATGAGAAATTATTCCAAATTCCACAGTAATTATAAACTCAGATATCCCCGAGACACTCATGACATGCTTTATGAACCACACACAATGAGACAGGACCAGCACTCTCACGACATCTAGGGCCAGCAGAGGGCAGCAGATATAACCAAACAGTTGTCATTTGATTAGAGATGCAGAGGTCTAATGAAGTTTTTATTACACGTTTTATCTAATAGACAACTCTGCCAGAACAGCGCTGTAAACTCTGTAGAACAAAAATAAAAGTATACATATAATTAGCAGGCTGCCTTTTTCTATTTTACCAATAGCCTATGAAAGTTAGAGAAACACAGAGATTCCTTAGTTTAGCAAAATCCCAGCAAACACATCACTGATGTCAGATATAATAATACTATAATTTTCCTGTTAACCATCAAAGCCTCCGCAGTCTCCTAAATAAGTATTAATCAAAGCCAGCTCACAATAACTCTGGACAAAAGAGACAAATTAGTCTTTCATCCCACACAAAGCATTAAGGGGCATTAACATGAATGAGTTAGTTTGCTGGATTGGGCAGTGCAAAGATGTGGATTATAAGTGGGATGAAGAGCTATGAGGGACTGTAATCCCTCTTTCATGCTAGGATCATAAATCCTGTGAGAAACAAGGGGACTGCAGAATGGTGGTAGCTTCAAAAACAGTAGCTCCCTATTTTGGTGTCAGGCATTAAAATAATTTACAAACTGACGATCAATTTAAGGATGTTTTATAAGCTGACTCGAGGGGGGGGGGCAACAAAGCATTTTTTTAATATTTAAATAACACTTTATACTTTTTACCAATTAAACAGTGAATTTGTAACTCAGACACATTGGGATGGATGCTGCTTCAGCTTTAAAAGGCTACAAGCCAACCAATAAATAAGAATTTACAGTAGAACCAGGTTAGTGTACATGTAGAAATCCTTAAAAACAACACATATACTTTATTATTATAGCTTAGGACACAAATGAAAACAGGCATTTTGTAAAAAGAAGAAGAAAAAAAATCCAATTTACATTCAGCTGCAGATGAATGTGAGCGTGTGCTTAATTATCATCGTGCACACTGTCTAGGAAATCCATTTGTCTCTAATGTTAACCGTGTTTTGCCTTAAGCCTTTTTAGCATTAATTATAACTTCATAATTTTGTCTGATTCGATAATTCAGCTTATCAGCACAGCACCTGTGGGCTGCTGAGAAGCTCGACACCGTGCTCTTTCTCGGCCTTCCGGTTGAAGTTTGAGGACCAGCGAGTCACAACTCAAGCTGACAAATTCCGAACAGGGATCCCTGCCAGCACAGCAGGATTTCAAACTGATGAGGACGTGACGGAACGAGCCGGCGGCGAGAACGCTAAAAGAATTCTGACAAATTGTGTGGAACAAATGTTTAGTAATTAATGCTTTCAGCTATTAATTAATAACTCTTTTTATTAGCTAATAGCTTGTAGAACCTCCTTTAGCAGCAATAACTCGAAGCAGTTATGTTCTGTATGACTTTATCAGTCTCTCACATCATTTCTGCTGTGCTTGGAATCGCTGTCCTGTTGCAGGACCAAGGCCAGGCTTTAGCTGTCAGACAGAAGGCCTCACATTTGGCTCTAGAATCCTTTTGGTATACAGACTACTGACTCCTGGTCAGCTACACTGATCATGTGTAAGTTCCTATGAACTCTTGGATGAACTCTTTGTTTTCCTTTTATAGAATGTGATAAAGGAAGCATTGAGGCACCTTTCCTGAGGATTTAGAGAACTCTACAAGCTCAAATTATGGCTGCCTTGCAGATTGTTCCAGGTGACTTCACTCAGTTAGGAATCATCCTGAGCAAACATTCTCCAAAAAGAGCTCCAAAGAGCCAATCAGCAGTCAAATCAGGAAACATGTGCCATGTATAGGAAGAATATAAACTATGGGAGAAAAAAACAATTGAAACTCATTTTTGGGAAAAGTTGCCAAAACATCGGAAAGTTTTTTTTTTTTAATTGGATTTAACTAACGACTAAATTTGTGGCTCTCTATATATTCATTTAGACAGTGGAATTCAATCCAAGATGACTGTGGGTTGTACGACTTGCTTCTAGAATGACTTTTGCATGAAACGTTCTTTTAAAAGATCATTTTGATGTAGAATTGATGCATGTGATTTTCCTGCTGGTTATAATGGGGGTCATGCAAGTAATTATCAGGTGTGAGAAGACATTTTTTCACATTAAGAGTTTGCTGTTTGCTTTTCTGGCCCATAGCTGCCATCAAACAAGGGGGAAAATGTCAAAGGAGGAGGCAAAGGTTATAATATAAATCACTGCTGCATAAGTTGCAAACGACATTCTTACGATCAGCTTATCTGATGTTCAGCATGCCTTTGATGAGAGTCATCCACTGACCCCAACACAGCCTCAGTGAAAACCAGCTCTTTTATTCACTGTTGGTTTAAAACAATGGAGAGAAGGCAGCTCTCGTGAAAATAAGCTTATAATCACCATGCCTGAAATGACCCATTGTAGATGATATCATCATGCTGCTCCCATTATCTGCATCTGTTAATGCACTGATGCGGTGCAATAATCTTCAGTTGGTATTTAAGGACTCACACAGGCACACGGCAGCCAGCAGGCAGAGGCCGGTGCATGTGGGGAAGGCAGCAGTGGAAGAGAGGCTCCAGGATGTAATTATAGAAAGTGAGAGGAATCACAGCATGACTGGTAGGGTAGCTAACCAACACTACAATCCACAGACGCAAGAACCTGTGCGATCTGAGCTAAAAATAAAAGCAGAGGGGAAACAAGGGAATTTTTAATTAGCACATTAGCTAAATACATCACAGTGATGTCATGCCATCTGTATCTGCATCATATTAAACACATCCTTTAAGTCCTGTAAGCTGTGAGGTGGGGCCTCCACGGATCAGACTTGTTTGTCCAGCACATCCCACAGATGCTCGACTGGATTGAAATCTTTGGAATCTGGAGGCCAAGTCAACACCTCAAACTCATTGTTGTGCTCCTCAAACCATTCCTGAACTATTTTTGCTTTGTGGCTTGCTGAAAGAGGCCACAGCCATCAGGGAATACCGTCTCCATGAAAGGGTGTACAACAAAGCTTAGGTAGGTGGTACGTGTCAAAGTAACATCCTTGTGGATGGCAGGACCCAAAGTTTCCCAGCAGAACATTGCCCAAAGCATCACACTGCCTCTGCCAGCTTGCCTTCTTCCCATAGTGCATCCTGGTGCCAGGTGTTCCCCAGGTAAGAAACGCACACACACCGACCATCCACATCAGGGTTATAATAGTTTTGGATTTTACATTATTGTTTAGTTTTAGTTAGTTTTCAGAGCGGTTTTGCTCGTTTTTATTAGTTTTTATTTTTGGTTTCATGCTTAGTTTTAGTTAGTTTTAGTATTTTTCATACTGGTGCAAGGTGCAAGATTCAAGGTGCAGAAGTGACTGTTGTGTAATGAAAACTCGACAAAAGATGCCCTTTAAAGAAATATATTCACCAACCAACTGTTCACAGACAGCAGCACTACGTGCTAAATGTGTGTAACATTAAGGACACACATGAACATCAACAGGGAGAAACAAAGAAAAATATGAACTCCAAAACTCAATAAATTCTACAATAAACTCCCAATAAAGTTCAGTGTCAGTGCAGCAGATTAGTAACAGCTACATGTGGTGTTTGACAAAAACAAACTCTTGGAAGAGGTCAAAGGTCAAATCCAGCTGCATCCTGATGTTCTCCACCTGAAGCTGTTTCTGTTTTGGAGCTAGCTTGGTTAGATGCTCCTAATTAGACTTGCAGGGTCTTTGCGGCCTCTGCACACAACCTACGGAAGTGGCCGACCTCATGTCCGCATTTATGCATGTGCAGCTGGATTGTGTGTTAACTACCTTGTGGTTGTGTGTTGGTGTTTTTTTGGTCCTTGCTCTTTGCGCTCAGTTTTTTGGCTGCAAACATATTTGTCCCTGTTTTTTCATTTTCTTCTCCATTCCCATAGTTTCAGCAGTCTCCCTCCAGGAATTTGCTGACATTTGTGAGTCCTTATATTGATGCTTGATTATTATTCCTGATTGTTATTATCTGTCTGATAAAGTAGCCTGAAACGCACAAGGACTGAACAGGTTAATCACAACGTTGCGGGCTGCGTGGACCCGATGAGTAGTCACTTTTTTCCAGAGGTGGGCCAGGTTAGCTCGTAGGATCAGAGCGGTTTCCGTAGCTGTCCTGTGTTTTTTCCTGACTGAGAAGTGTTCCGCACATTTTTCATCATCCACAACAACACACTCGTTGCTATCTGATGATTTCAGCTTCAATGATTTCATATTAAGCCTCAAGGCTTTAAAAAAAGGACAATATCTATAATTTCAGTTAGTTTTAGTTAGTTTTATAAACTCGCGATTCAGTTTTAGTTAGTTATTGTTTTTTAAATTTAATTCTAGTTTTTATTTATTTCCGTTAACGACAGTTTTTTTCAGTTTCAGTTTTCGTTATTTCGTTCGTTTTCGTTAACCATAATAACCCTGATCCACATAATGTAAAAGAAAATGTGATTCATCAGACCAGGCCACCTTCTTCCATTGCTCTGTGGTCCAGTTCTGATGATCACTTGCCCATTGTTGGCATATTCGTTGATGGACAAGGGTCAGCATGGGTGCCCTGACTGGTCTGTGGTTATGCAGTCCCATATGCAAGAAACTGCGATTCACTGTGTCTTTTGACATCTTTCTATCAGAACCAACATGAACTTCTGGACCACACAGGCCAGCCTTCACTCCCCACATGCATCAGTGAGCCTTGGCCACACATGACCCTGTCACTGGTTCACCATTGTTCCTTCCTTGGACCACTTTTGAGAGATACTGGTTGCAGACCAGGAATACCAGGAATACCCCACAAGAGCAGTTTTGGAGATCCACTGACCCAGTCATCCAGCCATCAAAGTTTGGCCCTTGTCAAACTCACTCAAATCCTCACGCTTGCCCATTTTTCCTGCTTCTAACATCCACTTTGAGGACAAAATGTTCATTTGATCCCTAATATATCCCACCCACTAACAAGTGCCATGATGAAGTGTTATTCACTCCACCTGTTAGTGGTCATAATGTTATGCCTGATCAGTGTATATTGCAAGGTAAAGACTCCATAATAACACAGAGAAACATTTGTTTGACAGTATAACTGTTCTGAGTCCACTTCCATGCAAATGTGTGGACAGCTCCACATGGACCCATCACAGAACAGAGGAGACCGAAGAGCGTGACGACGATCTGACCAAAGCTGGGATGCAGGTGGGTTGCAAAGCGGCCTGTAGAGGCTGCTGCAACTGCATGTAGGCTAAAAGACCTTAAATAGCTCACACCATATGAGATTTTCCCAATGGGTGGGCAGAAGAGATCGACTAATCTGCCAGGACTGCGACTGAGCTTGCCAAAACTAAAACAAATTTGTTAAAGCCCCTTTCTGCAGAGTACTGTGGGGTTTTCAGGCCATTTAAAGGATTATTTTGATGGCTATTTTTTAGTGCAGCAATGACAGCTAGTGTGGCAAGGTTCTTTTGCAGTTAGTTGCACAAACCAAATTTTTTTAATCTTCCAAACTGGCTTTAGTCTTACTCAGATATTAATACAAATACAAATAGAAAACACTTGCTCTCACCCAACCAGCCCTCCAGAGATGGAGCTGGCAAAGGAGAGGTCCCCTCCTTACTTGGAGACTTGTGTTTCCTGAGTGACAAAAACACAGACACAACAAATTAGGGGTCTGCTTTGCGGACAAAAGTCTAAATAACCATTTAAATTTGCATAAAAATGTGATAAAAAAAATGGATTCAGCATATTCTATTAAATAGCACCACAGATGCTGCATTTATGCTTATATTCTTTCTCAACTTCACATTGAAATCTTCAATTAAAAAAAGAAGAACCAGAAGAATGAAAAGAGGTAACTCTGACAACAGAGCAACAGTGCATTTGCTCATTTGTTCCCTCTGGGGGCTTTTTGTTTTTTTCAGGCTCCTTGGAATAGATCTAAAAGCTGGCACTGGGCCTCTGCAGGTGCACAAGAAGTATTTTTTTTCCAGCTTTAAGTGGATTTTCTGGTGTAACACAAGCAGTGAGTTTTCTTTACTTCCCTGACTCGAGTTTATAATAGTTAGGCCATGTGGGCTCACTGTGTTCCCACGCTCACGTTATTCAACACTGGGACATAATATGGATTTCTTGGGCAGCCTGAGCCTGCACTTGAAACAGATCTCCCGTACATACAGGGGAAAACTCTGGTTTATTTGAGATCAATTTTATGTCCAAAAGTCCAGCAGAGTTACGTTTTGCATTTCACCTATGACAACACCTATGGTTAAAGCAGTGCAGGACTGTTATAGGCCAGGGAGATGGTATAATGAGTTCACATTCTGTGGCTCTCTTGGGGACTGAAGCCAAATAAAGCATTTGTTTGGGGACAGCCTCATCTGAATATTATAGGGAAACATCATCACTTGTCACTTACAGTTCTGATGGGCCGTTTGTGACTCAAATCCAGTTTCTGGTCAGCTACAGTCTATGAAGGTTGTTTATCAAATGTTATAAATTGTTATAATCATTTATAAATTTGCATGTCAAAATTAATTTTAATATCCATAAACACATCCAAATATTCAATTTATACAGTGCGAAATCACAACCGCTGCCTCAAGGTGCTTTATATTGCCAGGTAAAGCCCATACAGTAATACTTTTTCTGTCCTTCTGCATGTAAGATTTATTGACATGGACCAGGTTTCCAATGAGGACAATAAAAGCACGTGAAACATTCACAACAGGTAAATGAACCTCCAGTAAAAAGGAAAACAGTACTTCTCAGCCACTTGAGGTGCAATGCAAATGCCAGTCCTTTTAAAGTCAGTGCAGCTGGACTCAGCTGTTTTCTTTAAGATGGCGGGATTCAAAACTGGACCTCATCACATATTTTTGTGACTTAAACTGATTGTCACATCTCTGTAAAGTGAAATGAATTTAGATTTTTTTTTTTCCCCCCATGAATTTGATTGCAAATTAAGAGAGCCTTGGGCAATTTAACCCCATCAACTAAACTTATGATGGCTTAAGTACTAGAAAGCAACTTTTATGTTCTATTAAAACCTTATTAAAAAAATGGTGGAGCTTCAGCGACTTGAGGTTACTCTTATTTTTAAGAGTGGGAAGCAGCTCTCTATCATGCATATAAAAGCACGTTTCAAGAACGAAGCTGTAAAAAGTATTAAAACAATCATTGGCTCAGCCACCATAAATGGAAGTAGTTTATTGCAGTAAACGTGGGAAAACAGTAGCCTGAAGTTCGTATTCACAACACTAAGTGTTAACCCACCTTTCAGCCTCTGTGATAACTTTGAAAGGTGTGTTCTGTGAAGGTTTGGCAGGCTAACAAGTACTTTAACTGACACAGAAAAGCTGGCTAATAAATCACACCTAATAATAAGGCTAAAGTACTCGGTTTCTTCAGCTGACCTGAAACTGAGTAAGCTTATAGGAATACAAAGTATCATTAAAAATAAGCATCTGAGCACACTGAACATGTGAATGTCTCCATAGCTCATTATGACATCCCATTTAAGACATAAGCATGAAAATAACTTTTCATGACACGGCTATTTTAGTCAACCGTAGCAGTGTATGCTGCATGAAAAGAACACAAAGTTTGTGGCCCTACACACACACACACACACTCAATGTTATGGAAATACTCAACTGACATAAAATAAGTGCTTTTGTGGAATTGTGCCAGACTACAACCCACACATTCTTATGCTGGCAGAACTGTAGTATTGAAGTGATTAACGGATGCAGAGAGGTAAGTGTATCGCTATCAAACATTTTGACATCTAATAACTATCCTCATAGCTCATTACAATAGTGAGGACTTGAGACAATTTCTTCTTAGACCAAAATAAATCCGAACAGTGCAGCTACTACTTGTACCTTCATTTGCATAAATAAATAAGGGTTACTTGCAGTGAGGCGAGTTCTGAAGGTGACACCTTCAGGACCTCCTTACAGCTCAGGTCATTTAATTTCAACAGATTACTCTAAACCCCTTTTAACCATTTTTTTAAACATTCGACTCCCAAACCTTGCAAAACACTGAAGTACTAAACAAAGTGCACAGCATGTAGAGAACATTACAGCATCGTCTTTATTGACATTGTTTAAACAGATTAAAGGTATGGAGAGAGCGCCCCAAACATCGTGGTGTGTAACCTGAAAAGCCGTTTCTTCCTCTGACCCTCCCGTGCTGAGGAGGGTTTCAATATGCAAATATTAGTATGGAATGTGTGATAAGGCGTCAAGTCCATTAGAACTGCATTTGTATCTCTGCAACTCTTGATCAAAACAACAAGGAAAACAAAGTAAAAAGTATAGCAGGATGACCCAGTGGTAACAGTTTTGAGATGATCTCACAGCAACAGTACACTTTGTGTTCAGGTGACAGTGGTGAATGTAGAACTAGATAAAAACAAAACAAAAGGTTCAAACTTGCCTTATCCGTTTAACTTCTTCCTAAACTCAAAAGTGCCTACCACCACTGACGTTTTAAGGGCTTACACCATAAGTCCAGGTTTTAACTGTGTATACGAGTGTCACAACACCCGTTTTTCAACTGCCGCCAAGTCTGACAGAAACGCGCGAGTCTGCCGACGCGTCTCCTTCACAGGCCGATGGTGTAAGAACGGCCTGCGGGGTTGTGAATGGCAGAGCAGGAGGGCTCTGTCACAGCCCATTCATACCAAACCTTCTTCCCGTTGTTGCAGCGCCAGAACCGCACTGTGACATTGTCATCCCGGGATAAGGCGATGGGTTGCTGTTGGCGGGAAAGAGCATCATTCATCATCTATCAGTGTTAACCAATGTTTCAAGTTTAACACTTAACGGAGTACTGACTGTAACTTACTTTAAGCGGGAAGAGGATGGGAAACCAGGAGAACATTCCAGGTGAATGTGTATCTGGTTTTATACCTGCAAACACAAAGGATTTAAAGAAGGACATTAAGACTTATGACTCATAATTCTTTTGCATATTTTGGTCTGTAGATTGTTGCGATATCACACCCGCAGATTTGTGGTGCTCAAAGCTTCTAAAGCTACATTTGAAAACCTCAGAAATCTTAATCCAGCTGCTCAAAAACAAAAACTTGCAAGCAATTTAATGTAAGAAGTATTTGCTTCCAGCACATCTACACCCACCAACGCATCATTGTGAAACATTAATGAAGCCCTGCTGGGCTGTAATGTTAACTAGCTGCACACTTCTTTTTGCTGGTGGATGTCGACAGAGAGAAAACAGCTCCTACATCAAGATTCTCACAGTGAGCTGTGTGGATTTGGGTCAGGATTTCTCGGAAAGACACACTGCTGCTGAGTTTTTATATGTACTCAGAGACTCTGACCACAAGTAGGACTCAGCAGCATATATGGGTGGGGGAAATGGACCAGATGCAACTTGACCATAAAACCGATGCGGCAGTGAAGTATAGCACAGCTGTTCGGCAGTCTCTCCAAACTCTAGTGCCGTTTGAGAGAAATGTTGAAGCCAGCGAGTTTGTAATGAGGGTCACTTACTTTAATCAGCTGCTCAAATCCAAAATTTTCACTGCTTACTGACACATTGTGTCTTTTACAATAAAATAGACTGCTGTATTCATGATATCACTGTGTCTCTTTGTTTTCTGTTGTAAGGCATGGTGCAGGAAAAATTGTCTGGGAATTTAAAGTCTTGCACTTAAATGGTCAACTGTCCAAGGTACTGCTTCACAAGGTAAAAATACTGTCAGCTGCCAGAATAGTGAGAACAGTGTCACTTTCTATGATTGGCATTATTATGGTAAGAACTAACTCATCTGAGATTTTAAGTAGATGCATCTATGGTGTGAATTTCTCAAGTTATCGTGTTCCAAAACTTGAAAGCTGACTGTCCACCTGCCCGGCAGGGTGGCAACAATACCCCATCAGTCTTTTTAGGCTGAGGGGTGAAAAATGATTGGTGGTGTTGCCTACATTTGTGGGAACTTGCTTTCGACACAGTTGGCAGTGCATGCTAGTCTGCTTTCTGCACAAGTTTTTGCAATAATAATCTTTACCATTGACCCTAATCTCAAGGCAAGGGCAGTGATGAGGCCCAAAACTGGGGAACTCGCCATAAAACAACGAAGATAAAAAGCACAACAGATCAAAGGAAGAATGTGCTAATTTGTTTTGTTTTTTTGGTGTATCCAGCTGACTTACTGAGCGTGACATCTTTGTAGAGTGTGGTCTCAAAGTAGCCAGCAAAGCCATGGAGCACTGAGTTGCAACCTACTGTGAATCTGAGGCACTGATACCGGTTATTGTTCATATCTGAAAGAGGAGGAAGGGGGAGGTGCTAAACACATTCAAAATGCACCGTGTTCAGGTAAATGTTGTACATGCTTAATAGTGTTTTCAGTGATTCCATCTACCTGCCGAGGGGTGTGTGAAGGTGAAGCAGGGTTTGGGATCAGCCAACTCGTGGAAGTTATGAAGACGCACAACATAGGGAGTCTCAAAATGGGACTCCGGGTCCTTGTCTCGTTCCCGGCACCCTCGTACTTCGTTGTAAAGCTTGGAGGACGACAGAGGAGCCAGGTAGGACGTGTAGGAACAGGGAATGCTCACTCCATCGTCTGAGGGTGTGATGAGATGAAGGGAGGGGAAAATGAAAGTGATTAGATGTCAGGAAGCATTAAAAGTAATGCCTTCAACATTGCTTGGCGTGGCAACATAGAAACGTGGCCTTTAATTAATGACTCTGTGCAATTAATTTTTTATTAAAAACTTGAAATACCTTTGAGGAAGTGCTGTGCTCCATCTAAGCACTCTGGGGAGAGTTCATTGTCGCCAAATGATCCGAGCAGCTCGCTCACAATGATGTCAGCTTTCTCTGGTGCGGCCCATTCCCGCATGTCACATGACACCACTGTCACCTGATCGCCCCACTCCTCAAAGCGCCAGTTCTCAAGCCTAGAGAACATACATCAGTAAAATAAGCGTTTGAAGTTTCTGGCATCACTTCATTCCCCTCCTAATCTACTACACATTCAGCTAGAATCAACAGTTAAAGTTTTTATCCAATCTATACTCATCCAGCTACATTCAGCTGGTACAACTGATCTGTTGCATGTGTTGATAATTTTGCTTGTGCGCTTCTCCAAAACAAACATGAATTGTAAAATTTCAAAGCAGTATTTTACTCACGTCACTACAGCGTTGGGATTTTTCTCCACAGCATACACCTTCAGTTTCCTGTCTGCCTGTCTGGCAGCACGCAGGGATGCATTGACCAGAGGACCCCTACCTGCTCCCAATACCATCAACACCCTGAGAAAAAAAAACAGACATTATTTTTACACAAGGCTGCTGCTCTGGTAGTTAGTACTGAAGTTTTAACAGTCAGTCTGGGTTACCCTGTTCTACTACTAGTGAGATTTTATACAGAATATTATTAAGTGCTATTATATCAAGCTATAAATCATTATCTTAGTAGCAGCTCCAGCTCCACAATGCTTACTTGCGATGCTTTATAGAATAATTTGGATACAGATACTCACTGAACATTAGTGTCTTTCTGCTCCTCTGGAACTCTGTCCAGCAGACATTTATATACAGCCTGCACACACAAACAAAAAATGTGTTCAATACATTTTTCATTAAAATCTTTAGACCCTTTGCAAACACTAAATGCACACCCACATGTTAAGTGTTTTGCAAGCGTTACACAAGTAACATTCTATCTTGTATGTACAAGCTCTACGTAGACGGAGCACACTAAATGATAAGGATTATGGGGAACACAGTGGAGTGGTTGTTTGCAATGCCGCTTCACAGCAAGACTGTCCTGGATTCAAATCCACCGGCTACCTGGGGCCTGTCTGTAAATTTTGCATATTTTCCCTGGGTACTCTGGTTTCCTCCAGCGACATGCATGTTATGTTGACTGGTGATTCTAAACTACGTGAATCTGAGTTTGAGTGCTTGTCTGTCTGAATGCGTTAGCCCTGCGACAGACTGATGGCCTGTCCAGGGCAGTACCCCACTTCTCTACCCAGCTGGGACAGCTGGGATAGGCTCAAGCCTACCCGCAACCCTGAATTGGATAAGAAGAAGGAAATGGATGGATACATAATGACAATTATGAGATTATAATTAAGAGGCCGTTGATTGATATTGAAAACTGCTAAAAACAATGCAGCCAGCAAGCCATTCACTAAGAAAACACAAGCCGGCAACTGAAATTTTCAAAATAAGAGCACAGGGATGGTCCACTAATCAATCACAGGTGGTTTCCAGCCGAGTCTGATGGTCTTACCTGTTGGTACTGTGAATACTTAATAGGATCCTTCTCGAACACTTCATATGTCTGAGACTCCAAGTTGTCCATGAGGGGCTAAAAAAGAAGAAAGAGAATAGAACTTTCTGGCACAACCTCATCTACTTCCAAGTTGCATGGAGAAGAACAAGGGTCTAAAGAGGGTGAAGCTCCAGCAGCACTTGTTGCTTTAATACTTTACCAACGAGTTTCGGCCTGTGGCCTTCATCGGGGTCATCCAGGCTGCCAAAATGCACTGGTCAAATATTAAAGCTGTTCTTCATAACTTAAGTATTGCTGGAGCTTCATCCTCTTTGGGCTAAGCAAAAAAAGTAAAACAAAATAACTGCTTCGCCGTTTTAGAGTCCTGCTAACCAGTGAAACTGAAGTTTCCATTTGCATCTGACCAGAGTAGCCCTTTTGGGTATTTCATCACATTATTATCATCTTATTAGACATATATGTATAATTTTATCAGAAATAGCACATTACTTTGTGGACTTATAAGATGTGTTTTCTGAGGTCACAGTGACTGTGACTTTTAACCATAAAAAAAAAATATAATCTCTTCATCCAATATTCCTTCCAGGTGTTCCAGTTTGGACAAAGGCATAAAAACATGAGTATGAAAGGACTCTTCCTCACCTGCAGAGGTGACTGCAGGTAGTCTTCATAACCCTTAGCAAAGAGCTCGTAGGCATTGGGTGCAGGCCTGTTCTGGTTGAGGTATTCCAGGTACTGCAGGTAGGATCGGAAGTCCTTGTCAGTGTGCCGACTGGTGCCTGTGAAGATGAACTGGGCCTCCAACTAAGAAAGGAGATCATTTTATTAAAAAAAGAAAAAAAAATCTTTTGTATTAAACCGCTGATTGAGCTGTTAAATCAAACAATTTACGAATATTTTATACCTTGAAGAGACGGAAGATTATTCTCTGATGGGCTTTTGACAAAACAGGGAATCCCTTCTTATTAGTTAGGAAGATGCTGGTGGGAAGAATGGCCGCTTTGATTGGTTCTCCGAGCCATTTATCAATCACAGTGTCTGATGGCATATCTGGTCCAATTTCAATCGCTTCAGGAATACAAAACAAGCACATTTTCAGTAGCAGACAGCACCGTAATTATTTCTTAATGCCCCGGGTTGCTGCTTCACAGTGTGTTCTCTCACCAAGACAGATCCTCTTGTTGTAGTCACAAAGGGTTCTGAATGAGTTCCACCTAAAAAAGACGAAGTAAACAAAGAGAGACACCATTTTAAAGGAAATCAATACCAACTGTTTCAGCATGCAGATGGCGCTCCACGGGAAGTGGAGTGGCATGAAACTAACCAGATCCAGGTCTTCTCATCCACACTTGTGTCATCAATACAAGTGGCTGGTTCATTCTCAATCAGATCTTCCCGCATGTCTTCCGACGCCATCAGCGGGACTCGTATCCAGAACTAATTGACAAAGAAGACAGCAGCTGTTAAATGAGGACTAAAAGCAACCTACATGTGTATGCGGAGTTTCCTGATGCATTGTGTCTTACATTTGAGGTGTGATGTCCAGTGTGGATATGGTTTAGCAGCACTCGGGCTAGATTGGCATTACTAGGGCCCCTCAAAGGGATCATGAAGACAGGCAGACCCAAGTAGGCGGAAAAGTTTAGCTCCTGGGCAAGAGCCTGGAGAGCAACATGGGAAAACAGATAAGCATTAAAGGGGTGACATGATAACCTCACTCATAAAATGAGATCAAAGAACCCCCCCACAAGCAACATCCCCCTCAAAGAAAGTCTAAGTCGAAAAACTTACAGCCTCGGAGTTTCTGCGTTCTGTCTCGATTTCTGAATCTGCGTCGATCCATGGAGAGAGCTTCCCAACAATTAGAGTATTCCAATCTAGACACAGCAAAAAGCATCAAACACGTTATCATTTACCTTAATGCTAAATCGGATCTCTCTGTTGACAGTATTCAATTCAAAACATGAAAATGACTAGAATTTGTTTTTTTAACACTTTCCTTGCTGCTGGTAACACAAAATGTTAGCATGGGCTGCCAATGGCCTGATATGCAACATCCTCCATTAAAAAGGCAAATGACAAAAGTCCAATATTTTTGCATTAATAGAGTCAACTGGAAACTTGTTTACTACTTTTAGAACTTGTGTGAAACCTGGTAATGCTTGTGGTCATATTTATTCACTCAGGACCATTTGGTACTAAGTGATGCCCCCTCCCCCCAACGGAACCAGCAGACCCAAGCCATGCCAACAAAATACCCTGCTCAGCATAACACAACCATATACACACACCGACCCCCTCCCTTTAGGAGCACATAACATATAACAAAGCAATTACTTTAATTTTCATAGATTATAAGCTTAATATGCTGAAAGTTAGGAGAACAGATTTGGAACCTGACTTGAAAAACTATAGTAAGCAGACTGAAGACAATCTGAATGAATAGTTAGAAACTACTTTATTCCATATTTGAGAAATTATCTTCTTACAACAGTGGAAGTAAAAGTATTAAACAGGTATTAAACAGTTATTTTATAGTAACAAATAAGGTCTATTTCAACCCATTATGCGGAGACTACTGAGTTAATAACTAGTAAAGCCTCAGTACAGAGAAACACTGACCTCTGCCACATAACAGCAGGTCTGAGCGGGTCTGGGCTCCAGGTCGTGATTTAGCGGGCTCCAACTCATACTCCCTCCTGAACCTCGGGTGGAAGAGGGGCATGCACAGGAAGTCAAACCTAGAAGGGAAGGGAAACACATCAGTTACCATTCAAAATATTTATAATATCAGCACGAAGTGACACACAAACCTGTTTCCTAAACAGTCCCACATGCAGCTCAAACACACTCCGGGAGCAGCCTGCGCCTGTATCCCACACACTTCCCCAAAGTCAAGCATCAATGATCTGGGCACGTGCTGGTCATTCACCGGCTAGCTTAGCAACCATCATACACTGACAGCATGCTAGCAAAGCAGCGCGTCCCTCTCATCAGCTCAGTTCAGCTAAAAATAAACAGAAATGTACAAAATAGGTACATGTAAATTCAAACACCCATCTTACCCAAGTTTGGCGACCGCGGCTAACGTATCGGCTATCTCGGGCAAGCAATTCAAATCCCTCCCGCAGGACACCCTGCTCCCCGTACTGGCGGACGCCATGATTTTACCGACTGAATGATTTCTCGGATTCTCACGTTGCTCTACGTTTCGAGAAAACTGACGCCATTTTGGATCCGTAGGAACAAACGTTCATGCTTGCTGGGTAAAGCCAAAATGGCGTCAGTAGTTTACTAGTTGCATATCACATTAAATTGTCGCGATAACTGAGCATCGCGCGAACGAACTTACATGCGATATTTTTTTGATAAATAATTAAAATTATATAATAATCTTTGATAAAAATACTACTCCAATTTTATCATTACTTTTCTTGGCAATCATATTTGTGAAGGTTGAAAACCCTGCTGCTTATGCCTTCATCCTTTAGCATCAAACTAAATAGTGTGCAAGATGCAGTGGAGTGCGTGACTTTCACAGAAATACCAGCAGCTTTTCTTTGCATTTTGTTTCCAAGCAGTCAGACCTTGTAATTTTTAAAGTGGTCTTGAGCAATAGTTCTCCAGGCTTTCTGAATGTCTTTCAAAGTTTTTCTTTGAACACTGGCTCCTTTTCCACTCGCTTTCAGTCCTGACCACTTTCAGAGGACATCTTTTGTTAACACCGACTTATGAGTCATTAAGCATAATAACTCAAGGGATGAAACAGTGTTGTCCACACATAACTTAGCAAAGAACCAATATAAATTCTATCTTCTGGTACTTTATTACCAGCAGTCTGTTGCAAAAAACAAAAAACAAAAAAAAAACACACAATTTGTCCCATTTTTGCTAAATCTAAGATAACACAGTTTAACAGTCATAAAACAGTACTTTGCACGAAAAAGGTGATTCCCAAAGAGCTATTATCCAAAAACAAAAACCTGGCATACCTCAGCATGATGTGCATGCCCTCTAAAAAAAAAGAAAAAAGAAAAAAAAAAACAGAAAAGAAGACAAAAGACAAAAAAAGTGGCAGGCCTGAAAAACAACTATCTATAGCAGATCATTGTTCTTGAAACTTGGTATCACTACACTTGTGCATTCCCCAGACATCCTCTCACTTTCCCAGTTTGTGTGAAATAATCTGTTTAAAGACTCCACTGCCATCTCTCCATACTTCTACAGGTATGTCATCTGGACCGACTGCCTTTCTACTCTTCATTCACTTCCTAGCTGCCTTCACTTCCTCACTAATCCTCTCCGCTTCCTGATTCACACACTTTCCTCTGTTTTTGTCATGTAACTGCTGTGTAGCAGGCATGTTGAGGACCCCAATGCAGGACTCAGGAAACATGTAACTTAAATTAAACAGCTTAATTTGCTGAAAACTCCAGGTAAAAAACAGAACTGGAGTCAGCCCACAAGCCCAGGACCATGACAGTCACCCCCTGAACCACCCCGTTGTCTTCATTCATAAACTCCTCAGAGTACTTTTTCTATCTTCAATAATCTATTCTCTTGTGTACTATATATATTTCCATCTCGATTCTATTCTATTGCAATTATAAGAATCACCAAACATCTGTAGTGAGCTCCCACAGAGAGAAGAACTCATAACACACTTAATATTTTAATAATTTCAGATAACATGCTCAGGATTGTGCACATGGCAAACCTAAATTATTCATAACAATCAGTTAGTTCTGCAAAGATCAGGCAGGGTCATCTCAGACAGTTGAGGTGTCACACTCACAGTCCTACACTTAAATCACTCATTATACAGAGGCTGTCTTATCAGAGCAGTCAGAATACTTTTTTTTTATACCCAAAAATAGATTTCTTGTGAAGTTTTCTATGTGTCCCGTTTCTCCCCTAAAGTTAGTATCTGCTGTTGCAATTATGGTATCATTATACCATAATGTGTGTGACCTCTAAATATTAGTAATTAATAAAACATGGCAACAGCCAGCCTCGTAATTAATGAAGTAATTATGATAAGGTATTATTATTGTGCTGCGGTGCTTTAGGATTTACAGAATCCACAGAGGTCTCTCCCTCTGGGCTGTTTAAAGGGCCAGTTTATCCAGATGACCAAAGCTGTATGAAAGATGAAAGATGCAACCAAACTGATTGAGAGATCCTTCATCATGCAGCAAGATACTGTCCCAAAACACACTGCCAAACCTACACAGGAGCTCATCAGGGGCAGGAAGTGGAAGGTTTTAGACTGGCCTAGTCAATCTCCAGACTAAACACTCTAGAGCATTCTACCTCCTAAAGAAGAAGAAAAATGGGTGGGATCATACAACAGGTGCTACCTTCTGAACTGAGTATCAAGTTCAGATGTAAATACCTGGAAATAAAAGCTGAGATGTTGATCTTTTTTAAAAAAATTTTATGGCAAACTCAAATGTTCTCGATACAGCAATGCTTTTTTTGAGAGTGGGGGTGGGGTGTTACCCGATGCTGTCAGGCTTCAGATATATGTACATTATTACATTATATCATTCCCCTCCACAGCCCACAGCCCAGTTTTTTTTTTTTAATGAAATCTTGTAAGCCACTGTTTTACATTGTCTTACATCTGCAATAACAAAATGGAGATAAGCAGGCAAAATGCAAGCACAGCTGCCATTATTGGGCGTATTTTCACAGTAGTCACCTCAGGACGGCTACAGCCTGCACTTTATTTCCTTATGAGAATATATGAGTTTATTTATGAAATAAAGTGTAGTGTAGTGAAAATTAAAGTGTTTCAATGGTGACCTGCTGTGTTATAAACAGAGAACTCATTAGACAGTTCTAGAATTCTGCTTCAAAGATCAACAAGGTTTAGTTTCTGCAGGAGAGACGAACAAGTTGGGAGTGTCTTGGTGTCTATCTTTGAGTTGGCAAGCTTTTTGGAGAGTGTTTAACCGTTTTTGTTCCCTTTTGTGATACACAACAGCGCCATTTCAATGGAAACAAGTAGAGGAATCTACAAACCCATCAGGGTATGAGAGAGTTTTTGTTTGTACTGCATTTAAACTATTTAAAGAGGTTGATGTTGTTTTAAAGGCTAACAAACCGAGAATCAAATCAACTAATGATGAGTAACTTTAAATTTCTATTGCAGGTGTTGTTTGGCACACCCATATATGAGACAGCTCTGAACACCTGCTGGAATATTAAAGGCTACAAGACTCAGGTAAGGTCCACTGTCCATGCAAGCCACAACTGACATAAAATATGTTCAATTCAGCAAAACAGTGTGGTCTTGATAAAATATCTACTTTTATTTTTAGATTGCCATGATGATGGAGTTCCTCAGACTTCAGCAGGAACGTCAGATTCCACCTCACATCACTGCTGAAGACATGGGTGACCTTTTGGTGGAGGAGAGCAACAAGACAGTCAGAGAGCAGTGAGTTACTGAGACACCTAAAGATCATGCGGCTCAAAGCTGAAAGTCTGTTTGTAATGAAGTGTAAATGCTGAGATAAAACCTGTTTTTTTTCCTTTGAAGGCTCTGGGAGTATAAATTGGAGGCTGTGGAGGAAACAGAAGCCAAACCTCTTCTCAAACTGGTAAGATTAGAAAGCTGATGAGACTTGTATTGATTTGTAGATTTTTTTTCCCCACTATGTTCACAAAAGCTCAAAACAAAAGTGCACTTTGTGTGTTTTTGTTCCAGGTGTGGGCAGTCAACATCATTAATAAAATGAGGGATGTTGAGTTTCAAGCCCGGATGTTCCTCCAATTTCCAGAGGCCACACCTCCTACATTTGAGTGAGTCACATTTGACAAACAATTATTAACAGTTCAACTACCATGTTTCACTATTTCTGGGATAAAAACAACACATATAACCTTAATCTATAGAACACCTAAACTCCTCAGCCTGGCCAAAAAATACATTGAGATCCTCAAAGACAAGCAGCAGGAATCACAGACCTCCAGACTGCTCACCGCAGAGGAAGTGGTCGTAGAGGTAGTTCCACGAGTCCTGCACGGCTTCTGGCAGCTTCCTCCCAGACCCCTCTTAAACGTGGCATCCCGGAGTCTCAGCACACTCTGCACAAGTCTGACAAAGGCAACTTTGGACAAGGTCTCCAAGACTTTTACAGCAATGGAAAGCCAGGCCATCGTCTCCCGCTCCATCAGAGATGACGTGGTCCAGACCATTTTGAGAGAAATCAGAGAGCAATTCCCACCTGAGATTCTGCTCAACAGCATTTTGAACTTGGCACCAGTGCTGCTGAGAACGATTGCTGTTGTAGCAAAAAGAAACATTTGCAAGCTCCTTGAGGAATCCCCTTTTCAAAATCTGCTGATGTCTGAGGTTCAGCCCAGTGAGGAACCCCCTGCTGAAACTCCATCCTTGTCTGACGTTTGTCCCAGTGAGGAACCCCCTGCTGAACGTCTGCCAGAGTCTGCCAAACCTAAGATGAAAAAGAAGAAAAAAAAGGTTTTTTTTCCAGACACTCCGCAGAACTCTGTGCTGTTGCTGTTTCAGTCCCAGAACTGTCTGGGATTCAGTTCAATGAAGAACTGCCTTCTGAATGTCTGTCGATGTTTGAGGTTCAGACAGAGGCAATTGATTGTTGATTTGGTGATGTACAAATAAAATTGAATTACACTGAATTGGACTGAACTGAACTGGAATAAATTAAATTGAATTGAATTGGACTGGATTGAATTTAATCAATGTTAACATTGCTTTATGTCTGCTACATTGGAATTTCTTTGCTTTGTTAGTGTCCAGAATTAAATTCTGTTCATAGGAGGACATCAATATATTCATCAGGGCTTAGGAACATGAGTAAAAACAGCATTTACACTCTGCAAATCTGATGAAAACCATAAACATTTACCAGCATTTCCAGATGTGTGTTTTACAGTGGTTTATTTAGGAACAGAGCTGTATCAGTCTAACATAAAACTATCAGCATGAAGGGATGCATGGAAAAAAAGCCCATTTAGACAAAGACCCCTGTTAAATTAAATTAAACAGTTAATTAAAAAAAAAAAAGATAAAGAATGACTGTTAGCATATCAGCACGCATCCCATCTTTGAAAGCATATGCAGGCAGTGCTGCTTTATACTGCAGCTTAGCTTGACGTGCTTAGGTGTGCTGCATCTGAAATTGGGTGGGCTCCACCCAGTAGTTACCTGAAAAAGGTAGACACACTAGCAGTAAGAAAACAAGGCCAGCTCAGTGGCCATCACAGTTGTGTTTTACATTATTTTAACTTTTTTTTTTTCAGTTTGCATTCTATTATGTGTATTGTGCATTTTTGTAAAGCATTTTTAACACTGATTTTTGAGATATAAAAACAAACCTGATTACTGTCATTCATATTATTATGAGCTGTCTTATGAGTAAGGTTCACTAACCTCTGGGGCTGATCTGGCTGCTAAATCAGAGGAACCATGACTGGATTCATGCAGTGTAGACAACTTACAGCGAGCTGGTTGACCTTAGCCTGCTTGCTTGATAACATTGTTGCAGGCAAACAGCCGTCTGAAAAAAAAAACAAACAAAAAAAACAAACAAACATAATCTGTCCCCATATTTTTAGTTTAATCTATGAAGATAACGGAGTTTGACAGGAATAAAATTGTATTTTTGCAATAAAAAGGTGATTCCCAAACAGCTACTAGCTGGTGTGCAGTTCCTTCTTAAAGACCTGACACAGGACCCGAGAGATGCATCTGGACCTTGAGTCGATGCCTCATCAGAAATGGTCTCAGTGAAAGGGTGGCTGTCAAGAAGCCATTCTTAAGGAAAGGCAACAGGGAGAAAAGGCTGAGGCAGTGGCGTGCAGTGACTTTTAGACCAGCACACCCCACCTTACACAAAAACATCTTCAGCTTTTTAACAGCACAAATTGGACCACATGAAAACACACTGTTTTTTGCTGTTTCTCTTCTATTCTTTTAAATATGCTGACAGCCTCCTGCAGCCTGCTGGACTCATGTGACGTCTTCACCTTTCTGCACTCATTCGTGGCTGAAGAACTGTAAAATATTATTACTTGTATATTTAAATGAACATCTTCTACATTACCAAAGATTCTTTACTACTAGCTGACAATGGGCAGCAGCGGAGGATTGTTTTAGAGCCATTTCTTTAGCAAAAGAAGCAATAAAACACTATGAAAGCACTTCATATAAAACTATTTTTGGCAAATTGTACATAAATTACTAAAACTAAAAATAATGATTCTGCAGAAAAATGTTCCCATCAGTGTTATATGGATCAGCATTACTGCTGAAGTTTAATCTGCTGTTCCATAAATTCATGTTTTTAGTGGCCGTGCTGTGAGGACCTCACAAAAATTGCTAATAAACTCAGAAAAAGAAGCCTACATCTTAATTTTTTAAAATACCTTATTAATAACATATTAATAACAGACAAAAAATAATCACAGCTGAATTCAAAGGCTTGAGCTGTGTGTGGCATGGTTACCATTAAACATCTACAGGGGGGATTAAAATATTATTGAAAAATGAAGGCGTGTGTTGGCACACAGCTGGTTAAAATTAATGGTGATTTCTCAGAGATGTAAGGTCCTGGTTGAACGCACACCTATTCAGCTTACCTGCTTTAAAAACTTCTCCACACTGCACTCCATCTTCTCTACATCACACATGTGGGCCGAGGTGGTCAGTAAAAGGAACCCCATCTATTTGGTAATGCTAGCTCTGTTTCCACACAGAGCACAGCTCCTAACTGATCTCAGAGCAGTGAATGCAGAGCTAGTGGCAGCTTGTATAGCATGCTAAAAAAAAAGCTGCTGGCCTCTCAACTTGTAGGATCTGCAGAAAGTGGCTTCTGTTGATATCAGATCCACAGCGTGGATGCTAAAATATCACTTACAAAAACCACAAACAGTTGTGAATAAGGGACTCAGTGTGTGCGTGCGTGTGTCTGTGTGTGTGTGTGTGTGTGTGTGTGTGTGTGTGTGTGTGTATGTGTGTCATTGTATTTCTTCCAGCTGTCACATCTGCAGGAGCTATAAAAGGTCAAGAACTCAGAAGCGGATGAGAAGGAATAGCAGCGTTCCCCTCTTCAAACAGACCTGTTTCTTTGACGCTCGTGAGTGTGTTGGTTAAAATCCCAGTGGATAGACTGCGTTTGAGAAGTACATTTATTTGCTCTTCAACCGGAAAGATGTTCCGATTTTGATATCAAGTATCTGTATCTACACCATCATGGCTTTGGAGGACACTTGCAGGTTCAAAGAAATGCTTGCACAACACAGATGGTTTTCTTTTGCCCCTCTGGAGGATGCAGACGTGTCATTTCATATGAGTGACTATTACAACCCAAGTTGGTCCAGACTGAAGGGTGGGGTTCCACTGCACTTTTTTATACCACCTTTACCGCACTCTTCCCTTTTCATCAACAGACCTTTGTCATCTTTCTGCCCACCCAAACATTCAGCGAGAGTCCACAGGCCTTTCCCTTTGGCCCATGGAACAACAACCCTGGGTTTCATCTTCCAAGGTGGGGTAATTGCAGCTGCAGACACACGTGCCAGTGCCGGGGGGCTTGTCGCCTGTCCGTTTGTTAATAAGATCACTCCTGATTCACTCCCATCTCAGTGGTCACGTCTTCTGGTAGCGGTGCAGACTGCATGCTGTGGGAGCGAATTCTAATTAGAGAGATTAGATTGTACCAACTGCGTCATGGACATCGCCTTTCAATACGTGCCACAGCTAAGCTCCTATCATCTATGCTCCATCCTTTTAAAGGTACTGAAGTGTGTGTGGCTCTTACTCTGTGTGGCTGGGATAAGCAAGAGGGCACCACTGACTGTGCAAAGAGTTTGGAAGATTCATCCTTTATGACTGATGATAGCTCCTGAGCTGTTGTTAGTAACCAAAACATTACTGCAGCAACAGATTCTGCATCTTCTAACAGTGGCCCAAAGCTTATATACGTGTGCAGCGATGGAGCCCGGCTGCAGGGAGATGTCTTCTCTGTGGGTTCAGGTTCACCTTATGCTTATGGCATCTTGGACAGAGGGCTGAAGTGGAGCCTGAGTAATGGAGAAGCCATCTTACTGGCGAGAGAAGCAGTGTTCAGGGCCACCCACAGGGACGCCTACTCGGGGAACAATGTGGACCTTTTCCACGTCACAGCCCAGGGATGGAGTCAAAGAAAGAGGAGAGGACTTGAAAGAAGGGGTACTTACCAGAGATAAGGAAAGAGGAGGGGAGGAAGAAAGAAGAGAAAGAAAGAGAGTGACAAAATTGAATAATAATAATAAATAATCAAAAGTGAGAGGTTATAATGGCAAAACATATATAACTGAAAAATGCATGGAGCCTTTACTACTACTATTGATATTATTAAACAGTTTTTCTTTTACCACATAATTTTTCCAACCTGCTACAGACACCAGGCCGCCACAGACACAGGGGGGCGCTGTGTGATTTGCCACCATAACACAATATAAAAAAACAAAAACAAAAAAAAACTGCCACGGCGGAAGTTGCTTGTTCATCATACATTTTCAAAGATGGCTCTTGCTAGTGTGTTGAGCAGTGATTCTGCCGATTTTTCATTTGAAAGTGGTCAGCCCTTTGCTTTTGGTTGTGGACCCGGGCCGAGTGGTCAAGGGTTAGAAGCTGCGCCCGGGACAGCCTCAGTTTTGCCGTTAAAAGCCCGCTGTGTTCCGGAGACGAGGATGGCGTCGAAAGGAAAATAGAGTTTCTGCACGGAACCACCACCTTAGCATTTAAAGTAAGTTAACGGGGCAGTTATTGTACCTCTGAGGGATACGAGGGCTGCTGCTAGTTGCATAGCTGTTGAAAATAGGCGTTTGATAAGTAATTTTGACTTCATATATCGTGCGCTAGGGTTTCTATAGCAGCTTGTCTCTGATGTTAGCATGCTAGCGTGGCTACAATTCGCCTTCTCATGACAGATGTTCCCCGGTACACGGGACAAGAAATGCGCGGCTTCAGGAGTAAACGTAAACAAAAGAAATCACCAATTACGTAGACTTACGTTTACGCTCCTCAGTCAGTTTTCAAAGCTAAATATAGCTGTGGTTCAATAACAATGCGAAATCTGGCGTGTACTGATAAAAGTGCAGCAGGCACAACCTTTTGATGGTTACAATTAAAAAGAGATGCCCTAACGTCTTCTATTTCCAAAGTGATATGTATTAAGTATATAAATGACCTGCATCCAGAGGAGAGCCTGACCGATGCAGGATATTTGGCCTGATAATATATATATTTTAAGGGATTTTAAAGAAGCTGGGTCTTTTTTATATACTTGACATATGTTCAGTTTTATATTGAAAAGGGGAAATGGTTGGTTCCTTGTTTCTTAGCTTTCTCCCTCTGTTCTTCACAAACTAATTATTTAAACATGAGCTCACCTGTTGAGTTTACACCACATTTTTGGTCCTATTCTGTTACTTGTTCTGCAGACACTGTTTATAGTGTTGTAAACAGTGGAGGCAAGCCCAGCTGCTGGCAAAACTACGTGGTGAAGCCATTTCTGAATTACCTCGAGTATCTTTTTATACATTATGTGCTGAAGAAAGTTCACCTATTGGCAAATGTACGGGCAGATATGCTGAAATAAAACCGTAATCAACAATAGCTGCCAGTTATATATCGTTCTGAAAGACTGGACTATTAAAAGAATGTTACATCATTGTGACCTCTTGTTAACACAATTTGGAACAAATTGTCAACAGTAATAAAATACATACTTTAAAAAAATTTTTTATTCATGTATACTTTATTTTTATTTAAAGCCATATAACTCAGCATCACATGATGTTAGAGGTCAAAATGATCTGGCTTTAATATATTCAGTGATATCACAGGCATTTATAGCATTTACAGTAGGAAGAAGAAAAGCACAAAAATCCTTTTATAAGATAGTTTTATTAAATGTCTAAATATATAATGTGTTGCTTGAATTAAAGTCTTTTACTTTCTGCGAATCTTCTTTTTCACTGAGTTCTCCATCCCTGATTGTCTGAATGGTATAGTTAAAATAGGCATAAAACTGTTGGAAGAAGATGTTAAGTATAATCAGTCATGACTACAATGCGCACAATAAAGTGAAACAAGCACGCGCGCAAAAAAGAACCAAAGAAGTCACTGGAAAGTGGAAATGCTCCTTTGATGTTGTAGGAACAGAGATCAATGTAGAAAATCTGAAAGCACTGATGACTGATTTATAAAAAAAAAAGATATGTGAAAAATGGATTTCTAGGAAATTTAAGCCATGCTTTTTTTTTTGTGCTATAAAGATTTGCGCAGTGTCCCTGGTGATACTTTTTTGTAATTAACAAACCTTCATTAAAACACCAAGATTCCAATAACAGGTCTATAAATTGACATATGTATACATAAATATTCCAGCCTCTGTGCTGTAGAAACCACTGATTGAATACATTCAAAACAGCACGAAAGAGCCTTGCTGGTGATTTGTCATCACAATGAAAGCAGCCGTTGTAGTCTGCTCCCTCAGTTTGTCAAACGCTGTAGCGAAGTGTAAATACAGAACCATATCCCTGCTGCTGGTTTTTGTCTCTTCAGGGGATTTGTTGATACAAGAAAAAGATAAAAATAACGCCATCCTTATCCCTTAATCCCTTAATGAAAACATCCCCCACAGACATCTCCCTCTGACTGGCCAAATCTGTTGTCTACCATACTTGCTTCTGTGACTGTCAGTTCACTGATAGAGGATTTTAGAAGGAAGAGCAAAAGTCTTTCCTCTTATCCAGCAGCTTTCTGCTAGAGCTGAACCATATATTGCACTTCTCTGACAGCTGTGGAGCAGCAGCTCTTTTTTGCCTCATTTAGGCAGAACTGCTGCAAGCGATCTCATACTTAAATTTAGAGCAAGTGACTATTCTGTTAAAAGCAGTGGATGGGAGGAGAGCATTAAAATGTATTATGCTCTGATAAAGTAGTGTAGCTGTTTAACAGAGGCACCAATTGAAATTCTGGGACACTGCTGATGTTTAAAATAACAATTTGGCAGCTAGCCAATGCCCATTGCTTTTAACTGTGTAACCCAACAGATAAATATTGGCCACTGACATTGGTAAATGCCATCTTTTTTAATTCCATATCCAGATATCCGTTAATGGGGCCAGTGTTAACTGTTGGCATCCCCTATATTTTGCACTAAACCCAATATATGTTAAAGGGATTCATACATAAGTGGTGCTATAATCTGTAATAATAGGTTAAGCTTACTCTGTCATATCCTTTCACTTGCTCTGGTTTGTGGTTTTATGAAGCATTTTTGGGTGAGGAATTTGTTGAAATGTGGTCAACCCGACCCATCTCTTGACCGCTGTTGCCTCTCTCAGTTCCAGCATGGCGTTATTGTCGCGGTGGACTCTCGGGCCACAGCAGGCTCCTACATCGCCTCGCAGACCGTGAAGAAGGTCATTGAAATCAATCCCTACCTACTGGGTACTATGGCCGGAGGAGCTGCAGACTGTAGCTTCTGGGAGCGCCTGCTGGCCCGCCAGTGTCGCATCTACGAGCTGCGCAACAAGGAGCGCATCTCAGTGGCAGCCGCCTCCAAGCTGCTTGCTAACATGGTGTACCAGTACAAAGGCATGGGACTTAGCATGGGAACCATGGTCTGTGGCTGGGACAAGAGAGGACCAGGTAACATCAGCAACTATATCTGACATACACATCTGGTTTTGTCTGGTTATATACTGATCCAGATAGAATTTTTAGTACTTAAAAAGTAGCAGTCTCAAAAAAAAATGCAGTGCCTTTTTTTGGTTAGCCTTGGCTTTTAACATACTTGTACTTCATTTGTAACATAAGACTGTAGAACAGAACAAATATTCTACAACTTGCAGGTTGACTTAAAATTTTGATAATTTTTAATGATATTTTTATTTATTTATTTTAATTCCTGTGATGCTAAATTAAAAAAAAAAAAAAAAGAAGGCCCTGTGGCAGCTGGGATAGGCTCTACCCTGAACTGGATAAGTGGAAGAAGCTGGGTGGAAAACAAACAAACATGTAGTTCTCAGACTTGACCACTAGGTGATACTGCAGCCTCTCTTTTGCTTTGCCTCTTTTTGTACCTTAAGCTGTGGCTTTTGATTACCACACAGTGTGCGGCTGTACATCACAGAAGGTGTGCTTAAAGAGGCCGCCACAGTGACACAGTAATGGGAAATCGATGAGGCTGGGACTACAGGCCAGTGAGAGCACGGTGGGATGATGGACGTTGGGTCTCCAGTGTGGACAACTGGGTCGTATGCATAATGGCCATACACCCGCTGAGATCGATAGTGGCTTTGTCTGGAAAGCTGAGAGGTCTCCGTGAACAAAAAAGCCTGCCGGTATGCCTGCAAATGCAAATGACACGTGTTAAATCCCAGGCAATCAATTGGGGAAATAATGATCCCTGTATAAGTTCAATAGGTGTGGAGCTTTGCCATGGTTCCCACAATGCTAGTGATTGAACGTAGAGGTAAATGTCGTGTAAATTAAATCAATCACGATTAGGTGGGAAGCTCATTAACCGGCTACAATCATGTCAGGCACTTATTCCCTTGATGAAGTGTCTTAAGCTCCATGCAGAATAAATCGAATAAAAGCGATGTTGAGGAGCTTGACAAATATGGCTCTGTGTAATAACATTACATGTTATGACACTCATAATCAGGGCATGGTTAATGCTTGATAGCTGGATAGCAGCTTTGGTTTTGACAGAGAGGTGTCTGTACCCTGTGTGGCACCCCCTAGTGCTCTCTCCAGAGACATCAAGGCTTCGTAATGAGGTGATGTGATTCAATGAAATGTAGCTTCATGGCAAAAAAGCCAAACAATGTTTGATATGAGGCCTCATCAAAGAAGACCCATGTGGCAGTCAGTTTAGAGCCAGTCCCAAGTGGCTGATGTAATCGCTTTTTTTTTTTTCCCTCTGTACAACTGCTGCTCTCTTTTTACTCCTGAGCCAGTCATGAATTCTTGGGGGAAGGACAGATGACAGACACTGACCTATTTGTTGGTAGCCACCTATGCATCCTCACTTGCATTGGAATACTGTCATTGCATCCAGCTGCACTGGCTGCTGTTTTTTTTTTTTTTTTAAATTTAAAAAGGCTCTACAAGCACCTGTCAGCTGATTGATGGAGTAGAAGGACCCTCTCATGGCTGCAACGCTCCACCATCCAAACGGCACTTCCACTTTAAGGTGTGCGTTGTGAATTCAGCCCCCTCCCCAACACATTTTTTTTTCTGAGCGCTCATCATCGGCTGCATGTGTTTCAGACTGTTAAATGGCATAAATGATGATGCATTGGGCTCTACAAAGATCCCAGGTGTTTGAGGGTGGGGTGGTTGTGTGTTTTTTTTTTTTTTTTTTTTTAATGGATGTGGGAAGTGTTTTTTGGGTGCCGCTCTGCTACTATACTTGGCCCTCCTAAAGAGTCCTCATCCACCTCCGTCAACTGTGCTACTCAACACAAGAGGCTGCCTTTACAACTCTCTCTGCTTGCCCATTATGTTTTTAACGAGTCCCTCACAGTTTTCAAGAGGAACAGGCAGGTCTTGGAATGGCAAATTACCCCTGTGCATAGGCAGGCACTGGATGATTATCATGGCAAGCTAACGACAGGCTGAGGAAGCTACAATTTACCAGTTGAAAGCAATGGTAAGTTCCTCCCCCCCCCCCCAAAAAAGCAAGTGGCTCTCTATCCCTAATAGACTGTCACTAGTTTAGCTCTGGATCTCTGCAAGCGAGGGTTTGCAATCTGAGGGCATTTTGAAGTGTTTTTTAATGTGGGAGATGAGAGATAGTGGTGGATATTAGGTAATTTTCTATGCATGTGTTCCTGCGTTTCTCTGTGCATCATTTTCACAGGTTTGGATTTGTGAAAGCAGTATAAAAAACATGCCTTTTGCACGCTGTCTTTTTACCATCTGCAGGCTGGCTGTGGGCGAGCTCACAGGCTGGTGCTAGTCACCCGTTGCACGTCACTCCGGGATGAGGCCTAGCAAGTGTGTCATAGCGCGGAACAAAATGTCTCGCATGTGTCCACAAAGCGTGGTGTGGAGCAAACTGTCCCTCACAGGTCCATCAGAGCATTGTGAGTCTGCAGTGCACATGAGATTACAAGTTTGGGGTGGGGGTAGCTTGAGCCTCCACGAAAGATGAAAGAAGTGTGCGTGTAGAGGGAAAACGCGGCACTTGTTTGACGACCACAGGATGCGAGCACGCTGTTGTTCTTTGCCATCCCTCGTGAGGTGCGGGATGCTGTTACCTGTGCAGCTCAGGTTGTGGGTCGATAGTTAATTTTTGGCCTGTTTGCAGGAATCAATAAGATTCAGAGCAGGGCCCCTGGGCAGAAGGCAATGTGGTCCCCGCCTTGTCAGCAGGTTTTGCGGCCGGCTTCGTTTTACTTGAAGAGGATGCAGCTGTTCATATCTGCCAGCCTTACTTCACTTGGAGAGGTTGCAGCTGTTCGTATTCTCTCTCTGGAGGACATGGCATGCATGTGCGTTTATAAGATTGTGTGTGTTTGTTTCTGGGAGCGCTGCAGTGTTAGATGTACGCTGTCTCAGTTTTCCTGACAAAGCCCAACACCTGAATCCAGAGAAATACAGCTCCAGTTTCCTTTCCCTTTTGCCTTCCTGTCTTATTGACCTGCCTGCTGTCCTTTGTTTTTAGGATTGTACTACGTCGACTCGGAGGGGAACCGGGTGTGTGGCGACTTATTTGCTGTGGGCTCAGGCTCCATGTACGCCTACGGTGTGATGGACAGCGGCGTGCAGCATGACCTGACAGTGGAGGAGGCCTGCGAGCTCGGCCGTCGCGCTATCTACCAGGCCACGTACCGTGACGCCTACAGTGGAGGGCAGGTCAACTTGTACCACGTCCATAGCGAGGGCTGGACCAGGGTCTCCCAGGATGATGTGCTTGTGTTGCACCACCAATACAAGGATCAGGCATAGATGCAGAAAACAAAATAATGTAGGGTCGGGTGGGGTTGGGAAAGATGAGGGATGGGGTAGGAGTTTATTCTAGTATCCAGTGATTACCAGTTCCAACATGTCAGTAAGGGTTGACACATAATAAAAAGGACTCATCTGCAGATTGACTTTGACTCACATTTCTTCTGTGACTTGTTGCTAGCTTCAAGCCTTTATATTGTACATTTTTAACAATGCGAGTGAGCTCCACTCACCCTGCACAGAGTATGATTTGAGGGCTGCAGAGACAGGGCCGATGACTCAAACATGCTTTAATACAGTGTGGGAGTAGTGTGGTGCTTGCCCTACATACATTTCATTTGGATTGTACTCTTAGAAACTACATCTCCTCCTTCAATAAAACCTGTGATGTCCTCTTTTTTTCTTTTTTCCCCCAAGACTCGTGTTTTTGTTACTTTGTGGGAGAGCCGATTCTACCTTTGGGTCATGAGATGGTGAAGTGTATTTCTCAGAGTTTCCTATTTATGCACATGTATAGTGTTATCACTTCCTTTTCCTTTTGATGTAGTCATTTTGCCTCTGTTTGTGTTTACGTTTCAGTCATGTGTTCCTCCAGCTGTGGTAATTTGGTGGTACGTCCAAAGCCTGTGTAGTCTCCTCTATATGTTTTGCATTTATTAGTGGGGAGTAGTGCTGTCTAAATAGTACTATTTAATTGTGTACCACCAGCCTCAGTAATTGTGCCTCCTGAGTTGTAACAGTGTGTTTTCTTCCCCTCATTGATAATGTTCCTTTCCTCCGCTCACGTTGCACAAATGCGCCTTTTAATTGGAAGGGGAAATTTATTCTTTAATTCCTCCCTCACACCCTTAGCTTCTCAATGTGCAGTGTTGTGTGCCACCCTGCCACGGTGTTTTACAATGTAACGACCTGCGCTGGCAGTGTGTCCCCCTCCAGCGGTTTTTATGGCTTGGAATAAACACTAATAAAGGGGAAGGGGTAGACAGCTGAAGCCAGTGCACTTTCAAACCGTGGTTAAAAACTAGTTTCACAGGTGACTAGTTAGCAGATGGAATAGAAATGGGATTTCGATAAATGGAAATGAGCGAGCCTCGTCTGTGAGGCTGCTACTGGTAAATGAAGTGATGGGAATTGCAACATCAATAGAAGCAGATACCGAAAGAGTGACGATGCACGTGTCCATGGAGAGGTGCTGAAATGGAGCAGATGTCTAAAATTTGAGTTAAAATCTGAGAAAACCAGCACCTTAACTGTCTCCTCTAGCTGGCTTTAGGGTTTAGAGGACTGTTTTTTTTTTTCCCCTCAGAAATGGATTGAATATGACTCAGAATAGTGGATAAAGACTGGGTCCTCCAGTGCCATTAAGGATCTAGTGCACTGCATTGTCATCTAAGTAGGAAGGCTTTTCTTGATAAAAATAGCCAGCTTTTAGAGGCTGCAGTTTTTGTCCTTAATTGCTTGTTGAGATATCATTCAAACAAAAGCACAGTGGAACGTGTGCATGTGTGTGTCTACATGGAGAGATTGAACTGGGAAGTTAAAATCCAATTTTATTTGCTCCCTCAATGTAGTATATTTAATAATGAACCAGAATATCACTGAAGTAAATTGATTGACTAGGCAGTGTTGGTAAAAAAATTTTCAAGCCTTTCTTATCTGCAAGTCAGATGATGTTATAAACCTAATTTTTATAAAACAGAGCAAAAAAAAAAAAAAAAACCCAATCAGTTAAAAATCACTTTAGAAAGTGATTTGTTATGGTGGATGAAATATGCTGTTTTGAGATTTGCCTACAGCTACTCAGTCATACAATAACAGTCCTGTCAAGCAGGGATAACAGTAAAAGTTTGGAGCAGTATTTGGGAAAAGAAATTGTCTGAAGAAAACCAGATTAAACCATAGATGTAACCTAAGGGTGTAATCAAAGGATGACACCCAAGTTTCCCACAATGGTAACAGATTGTGACCGTGAATTTGAACAGAATAATTGCACTGCCTGGACCGACAGATTACCATCTCCGTCATAACTCTGTGTAACAGGACGAGAAATTGTAAGGCGTTTGTGTTATGATATAGAAAAAAAAATCATGTCAGGAATATTGCTACTCTTTGTTCTTTGGGGTTAAAGATTTGCGATAAAAGTTGTCGGTATGCTTTAAATAAAATTGCTTTACATTCAGCAAACTTGAAATAATCTGATAAGAAAGTCTGCTTGGTTCAGAACGTAATGAAAATCTCATCGTTCACTCAGCCTATAGACTCAGGTGATCCCATTCTTCATCCAGTGCCACAAAGTTGATATTAGCAGTGAAATAACAATGGATTGCTTTTAGTGTTAATTATCACTTTAATGATTTTAAGCACCATTATGAGTTGAGAATTGAAATTTGTCCAGTAATCCCTTTGAGCACCAATATCTGCAAAATCAGATAATTAAAAAGGCTTATAAGCATTCTTTACTAATGTTATGAATGTCCACAGATGACACTGTGATCTGTAGTGAGAGTAGGGAAGAGGTGGAGGCATGTGCTGGAGAGAAGAGGATTGAAAGTCAGCAGAAGCAAGACAGGTGAAAAGGTGGTGAAGGTATAAGAGTCTGTACCTGGAGTCAACATTCAAAGCAATGTACAATTAACGAGAGAGGTGAACAAGAGAGTCCAGCCAGGGTGGAGTGGGTGGAGACAAGTGTCAGGGGTGATTTGTGACAGAAGGATAGCAGCAAAAACAAAAAGGAAAAGTTTACACGACGGTACTGAGACCTGCTATGATGTATGATTTGGAAATGTTGGCACTGACAAGAAGGAAACTGAGCTGGAGGGGGGCAGAGTTTTCACTGGGAGTGACCAGAATGGAAAGATTAAAAATGAGTACATCAGAGGGACAGGACAGACTTGGAGGCAAGGCTGAGATGGTTTGGACATGCGCAGAGTGGATATATTGGACAAAGGGTATTGAATGTGGAGGAGGCAGGGGGAAATGAGGAAGACCACAGAGAAGATTCATGGATGTGGTGAAGGAGGATGGACATGGTCAGTAACAATACTTCTGTAGGCTGTGGCATTTTAGCGATGTGCGGTTGGTGCTAAGGGGCCCAGAATGTGCTAAAATATCCCCCACACCATCACACCACCACCAGCCTGAAGTATTGATACAAACCAGGATGGAGCCATGCTCTCATTATGTTTACACCAAATTCTGACCCTACCATCTGAATGTTGCAGAGACTCAACAGATCAGGTAACTTTTTCCAGTCTTTTATTGTCCAATTTTGGCGAGCCCATGTGAATTGCAGCCTCAGTTTCTTGTTCTTACCTGATAAAAGAAGCACCCAGGGTGCTCTTCTGCTACTGTGGCCCATCTGCACCATGGCTCAACATGTGCAGTCAGAGGTGCTCTTCTGCAGTGGTCATTTGAGTTATTTTTGCCTTCCTATCAGCTTGAAGCAGCCTGGCCGTTCTCTTCTGACCTCTGGCATCAAAAAGGCATTTCCTCCCGGAGACCTGCCACTCAATGGATATTTTCTCTGTAAACTTTAGAGATGGTTGTGCAGGAAAATCCCAGTAGACCAGCACTTTTTAAAATACTCAGACCAGCCTGTCTGGCACCGACAACCACGCACCATTCAAAGTCACTTAAATCACCTTTCTTCCCCATTCTGATGCTCAGTTTCAACCTCAGCAAGTCATCTTGTCCGTGTCCACATGACTAAATGCATTGTGCTGCTGTTGCAAGGTGATTGGCTGATTAGATATTTACATTAATTAGCAGCTGAACAAGTGTACCTAACAAAGTGGCCGGTGATATATAGATATATTAGGAAGTCACCACATGCTGAATCCTTTTGGGCGTGTGATTTTGTTTACAGCTTTAGATCCATAAACGTGTATTTACTGGGGTGCACGTTCTTGTCTCCCCTTTAACCCGTCTTGTCCTGCATAGAGGAAACACCTCTTTCCTGTGGTTTTTTTTTTACTGTGTGTGGACTGATCCACCCTGTCTGTGTGTGACCTTGGCATTGGATCAGCAGACTGCAGGCAGCATGCAGCGCCACCGTAGACAGTCATCTATGTCTGGCAGAAAGATTGCAGGTTGTCAACAGGTATTTTCAGAATAGCTGCTATTATCTGTACCAGCTTTCAGAATATTTTCATAAAGCCTTGCACTCAGGAAAAGATGGTGACACTCTGTGAAGGCATGACAAAATTAAGAAAATTGATTTTTTTTTTTTTTGCCTAAATTAGACTGAATGCTATGAAAAGGACCAGCTGGCGATATTGAAGGATGCCAGGACTATGATTTTCACACTGTCAGAAAATAACCCCTGTTGCCTACATTATGCCATCTGTCAGGTGGCCATATATGATTTCACTTCACGATACCAGATCATATCTGAACACAGTCCTGAGGGGGCTCTCACCCCCCACCCCACCCACGCCCCCACAGACACCTTCTGTTTGAGACATTATTTCCTATGATTTAATGCTTGGACTTAGTAATTGGATCTTCAAAAAGGAAAAACACCCACTGCAAGAGTGCACGCCTTTAGTGATTGAGTATCTCGCAGCCATTGTTTATTCCTGTTGATGCTTCACCCTGACGGAAAAACAAATGAGAAGTCTATTTGGCTTGGGTAATGACTCCCGGCTGGCTGCCTCATGTCCACCCCGAAGGCTCTCTGGGTGTCATATAATCAGTACACCCAAGTCCTTAAATGCATGCCAATTCTGACAAACAACAAAGCTGGCATGAAGATAATTGTGTTTGTGGACTCTGCGCATCCCTTTCCTCGCTGGCGCAAGAGGCAGCCGCTGCCTCGCCTCGTTTGAGAGGTGTTGTTTTTCATCCCTTGCGATGACAGCCACACTCTTGTCATTCCTGCCGCATGCTTGCCATGGCCGCCTCGCTCTCCTCGAGACTGTTCTTATTTTTTTTTCTCTTTTTGCCCCCACCCTCCAACCCCTCTTCCTTTTTTCCCCCTCCAGCAATGTTTTTGGCAATTTCTTTTTTCCCCCTCTTTTTCTTGACTCGATTAATTCAGTGACATGAATGAAAACAGCTCGGCAAAGTAAACAGCGGAGCCCTTGAGTTCTGTCCAATCTGAGTCAGTACTTGTTCGCTTCCCAGCAGGCACTTAGGAGCCTCTGCCAACACCGCTATTGCCGCTCTTGATGATGATGATCATGAGGGTGATGGTGAGGATGAAGAGGATTATAGCCCCCTACTATTAGTGCAGACTGTGCCTAGAGAGGCCCGAAGCGGTCGGCTGTTTATCCCTTGTCATGACACCTGACTGTATAAATGGGACCTGTCTGTTTGTTTTATCGTCAACAGCACCAGGCCTTGCCTTCCAGGCAAACAGAGACAGGGTCAGGGAGACTACAGCTAAAGACTTGGCATTAAGAGCAATGGTGGCTGCCACGGTCACTCCACTTACTCCCATGTGGCTTCTGGCTTTTTTCTTTTTTTTTTTATTGCACTACGTCCTTTAATACGTGGTGACCACGTCCCTCAGGGCAAGAGAAGTGAATTGCGGATTCTGCTGTTTCGCAGTATCAGTGCTTTTTTTCCTTGGCTTCTTGCTATTTCAGTGGCACTTCACTTCTGGTAATGTGAACACTTACATTTGTTAAGGTGACGCACCATTACCGGGTGCTGTGTTTTTCTATTGACTGACCTTGTGTAGTGGTTGAAATGCTGTCATTTGCTTCTACAATTTTTATTTGTTGAGAGTTTGAATTGCAGCTCTGCGCATTATATAAATCATTTGCAAGTACAGGGTCTATAGTATATTGTATGAAATGCAGCTTTGGGTTGCATATTATTTTTTTCCCTCTGAATGGGTCTGCTTTACAATTCTGATAGAAGAGTACAGAACTACAGTGTGTGTGTGTGTGTGTGTGTGTGTGTGTGAGTTTTATGGGTTTGAAGTGTCACTCAGAGCTGCAGGCTTTTTGACAGAATAGCCAGCCCCAACGGAAGACCCATCTCAAGAGGAGCAACTCTGCCAGGCTTGAAGCCCCTGTCTCCCCCTCTCATTTCCCCCATTCTCTTCCACCTCTTCATCCATCCATCCCCTTTTCTGTTCTACATTTTGACTTAATCCTCCCTGCAGTGCCTTCAGCCTGTCGCTTCTTCCCTTCGGCCTGATCCCGCTCTGATCGATGCCACCTCGCTCCCTACAAGAAACCCAGTGGGGAAATGGAAGCATTAATTAACCACCCCAGAGCTCGTTACCCTGGCTCAGCCCTTTCAGCTCCCTGGCTCTTCACTGACTCTGCAATTGTAATTCAGCTGGGGGCCCAGGACGTGAGGGTAATAACAGAGGGTGCCCGTCCAAACGGACGATCGCCCACTGATAAATGATCCGCTGGGCCGGACGTGACGGAACTGACGTGAAGGGACCGGGAGTGACTCCGAAATGATTGACACACAGCTCTGGCACGGGGATTATGTGTGAGAGAAATAATTTATGACTTTCTCTTCCGGAGCTGAGACGAATGCCAGAAATGAGTAATGACCTCTTGGAAGTTCAGCTTCTCTGATCGCAAACAATAGCCCAGGTTGTCACTGCAGTGGAAATGACAGAATTGATGGCGTTACGAGAATGAGAAGCTAATGGACTAAATCATGGAAATGGCAGTTTAATTAAATATCAGGAGCCAACTATGAACAACATATTAACATTAGAGATGTCCTCACCGATAAATATTGTTACTGGATGTGCTAAAATAAAAATGAAAGTAAATTGCCCTTTCTTTTTCCAACTGCTTTTGTTTCCCTAATCCTTTATTCTTGTTACCCTTTTGTCTAACGGTTTGAGTACCTGACTGTTGAGCACCCAGCAGTTGGCCTCCTTTGTGTTATTCAGCCTCTGATGTTTTCATGTAAGCGCTGTGGTGAAAACGCACACACACACACACACACACACACACAGACACACACACACACACACACACACACACACACACACACACACACAAAATAATGTTTATTTGCTTAGCTACCGTCTCTCCTCAAGCATCCCCAGCTCTTTGCCATAGCCCTAAATCCATTTACAGCCTATGCCTCTATCAGCAACTTTTTCCTTATCCTCCCATGCTATATTCTGTGTCTGCCTCCCTCTCCTTTTTCTCCTTTTTTTTCCACCCCACTGCTTTCACCACTCACCCTCTCCTCCCTCTTTCTACCTCCCCCATTTTGCCCTGATTCTCTCTTTCTCCTTCTACTCTCCTTGCGCCTTGCCCCCCTTTTTTTTCTCTTTTTCTTTTCCTCAGGACTGATCTACTCTCATTACATTGATGGCCCTGATGATTCACTTGAATGGTGCACTCTCTCCCCGGTGCCTCGCCAGTGGTTCCTCTGCAGCCTTCACATGCAGCGGCACTCAGCAGTGATAGCAGCCTCTGCTCTTTCTCTCTGGGCACAATGACAGCTTGGCACCTGCTACTCAGCCCGCATGACCTCTTGATATTATCACATAGGTCAGGGAGTCATTTGCACACTGAAGTATTCCTTATTTAACAAGGACTCTCCATGTGTAAATGTTGTGGATGTAAGAAGATAGAGCAAGCGCTCTGAGATGGTGGGAGGAATAGTGGGGGATCTGATGTGGGAGAGTGTGTGTGCAGCTAGACAAAGTGTATATTTAGTCTGCTCGTGTCTCTCACACTGAACCAGAGTTTGGGTGTAAGACTTCCCTTTGATCTTGGGACTAGCCGGTGACTGCAAGCGCCGCACACAACCTTAACCACAACCACCTTCCATAATTCATCCCTAATGGTGCATTTTTCACACACTGGGAATTACCTGCAGTGCAGCCGAATCTGGTTCGCCTCCGCTCTCGCTCTCACAGCTACCACTGCATTTCACTGAGATGTAAATGGTGCAAACTAAGGCTTTGTCCCATTTCTTCCTTGTGCGTTCACTCTTGATGTTTCACTATCTGGCTGCACAGCCATGTGAATGTAATGTTATTCTCTTAATGCTGGGAGATAGCTGTTCTCCACAGGATTGTTTTCATCACAGCATAGTTTCACTCAAAATGTTCTCATTTCAAAAGTAAAAACAAAAAGAAGCAGGAAACAGAACCAGATTTCAGAGGGGAGCAAATGTTTTCATAAACTGATCAGGAGAAAATTTGTACCATGCAAATAACTTGATTACTTTCTGGCTGTGTTTTCCTGTGCGTGCCCTCCATAGATGTAAATCCACGGGGATGTAAATTTCTCAACTTGCTCGGCGATGGCAGCTTCCAAACGGAGCCGGTACTCCATGTAGAGTTTGATTTGCATCCAAACTATTGAAGAATTAAGAAGCAAAACAACAACCAAATCTCTTGCTCCGAAAAGAAAATAGCTTTCCATTTCAGGAAGGCTGTGGCCGACAATCACATATTCATCACTGGGTTTAATTGCGGTGCAGCTAAAACCTCATATCTCACGTAAGCAATTGACCTGAGGTCTTCAGGTATAGCGTGCACTTGCACATTGATGACGGCAGTATTATTCTGCAACACATACCGCTTTTCAGGAAAGGCCTTGCTGAAATAAGCAAGACCTTTACCAAGCCAAGACCAAAAGAGACCAGGTGCTGAACTGGCCTATCTGAAGTCCAGACCTCTCACTATTAACATCACAAAACAAACCAAGTACTGCAAAGGAAGCCCTGAACAGCTAAGAAGGTGAATTCAGACAGGAATGGCAGATGTATGTTAATTTGCTTTCAAAACAACACCATTGGCTCTGCTTGCTTGCAGAGTGTTGTGAAAAGAAGAGTTGATGCAACACAGTTGTAAGCATCCACCCATGCCAGCGTTTTAAACTGTGCTGCTGGCATTCAAAATTAGCATATATTTTTAAAAAATCATAGGTAAATAACATTACTCAGTTTCATAATTTGACATGTTGTCTGTACTATTAAATATGGGATTTAACTGATTTACAAATTACTGCATTTGTTTTGGGGTTTCTTTTTTTCTTTTCAGGGTTGTAGGTGCAACCAGTTTCTCCCAGTGAGACTACTGTCAGTACAAAAAGCAAAGTGGTCCATTTGCTCAGTTCAGTAAGTGAACTGCCCATAGAGCCAACTATTTACCAAGGTCAGTTTCCCTCCAGTACACCTGAAGATCAACTGAGTAAAACCACAGAATGAATTGTAAAAACCAGCGAGCGCCGCTTGGACATGACAGAATTTAGCAGCATTTCCTCTCAGTCTAGATTTTGAAACAGGACTTTTCACAGTGTGATAGAAAGAAGTCAGTGTGAAATTCTTTATATCAGTGTGAAAAAAATTATTCTCACCGAATCTTATTAGATAGCACCATGGTTAGCGCTGTTGCCCCACAGCAAAAAGGTCCTGGGTTTGAATCCGCCATCTGGCCGGGACCTTTCTGTGCGGAGTTTGCATGTTCTCCTGTGTGGGTTTTCTCCAGCGTCTCTCCCACAGTCCAAAGACATGCAGTCAGTGGGGTTAGGTTAACTGGTGATTGTCTGTCTCTACATGTTGACCCTGTGACAGACTGGCAACCTGTCCAGGGTGCACCCCGCCTCTTGCCCCACGGCAGCTGGGATAGACAGTGATGGCCTGCGCACATAACTTAACCAAAGCAACATTTCAAAATCTGCTTTAATTCTTAAAATAACGGCTTATTACATAATGAAACACTGCCTTAGTTCTGCTGTGGCAACATCACTTGAACTTCTTGCTCATTACATGGACAAAATGTGAAATATGACATGTAATGAAGGCAGCTCCACGCTGCTGTTTAAAGAACAGGTGCATGATATAAAAGGAACAACGTGTAAGCCTGATTTAGGTGAGGTATGCTAATCATAAAAGTGCAATCAAGGCTACATTGATTAATTTAATTATCTGCAGCTGTTTTCTACAAAAATAACAGCTCTGTGAAAATGGGACTTTGAGAAATCAATGTAAGGAATGTTAAACCTTCACTCGCTGCGTGATTTGGCTTTTGTTTTTGATTTATATGCCACCTCACTAAACATTGTTTGTGCTGTTGACAACTTATGTGTTTATACTCCAAACCAAGGTGACTTTAAAAGAGACTTGAAAGGAGAAAAGACACAGAGATGTGCACGAGGCCAACAATATGCTGCGGGGAGTCACAAGTCTATGCATTTTCAATCCAAAGCATCCCTCCAGCAGGTGACAGTGCTGATGAGTTCGTCCCTTCTACCTGACAGACTGCTAATTAGTGGATGTCTGGATGGAGAGCACGCGGTCAGCTACCCCTATTCTACACTATACTGGTTTTGCAGTTATAATGGAAAACCAACAGACATCACTGTGTCTGCAGCTTTGCATAAATCTACTGACAGGTAACGTTGGGACAGTTTGTTTAGTGTGAATCTCCCAGAGCTCTCTTTGCATGATCTCTGATTTGTTTTCTGTTTTGTGCCGGCTGTGAGCAGATTCCTCTGTGTCCGTCTACAGCGCTCTGAGAGAAAAAAAAAATCAAGCAAATTTAATATGCAAACATTAATTTAGCATTTCAGTGTGAAAGCAGTGCAAACTCAAAGCTCTGTTAGAAAAGAACTGGGACAAAAGACATGGCACATCTGCATTAATGCAAAAAAAAAAAAATCAGATTAAATATTAGTAAATCGTTTTGTCAAATATGTCTAAATCTAACTGTTCTGTTAGATTAATTTTGTGATTTAGTCTGTTCAATGTTCAGTGCCTCAGGTATATAAGTATTGTTCTTTAGAATGACCCAATCAAGCACCTGTAGCAATGGTGCTGAAAGCACCTGAATTCAAAGGTTAAGCTTTGTCCATATAGATAAAAAGACTTTATTATTCCCAAAATGTAGAAATTGTGCTACAGCTACAAAAAAAAGAAGTTTAATAAAGTGGCTCAACAGTATGGAAGCTTGTTTCAGCCACTGGTCAAAGGGAAAAAACTGCCAGGCTGAGCTAAGTTGATATTTCGACTTATTATGTCAAAAATTTTTGGTTTATTATCTCAAACTTTGCTGATGAAGGTTCTTGAAATTTGAAGTTTCTTCTAAGTGAGTTGAAGTTTTCAGATACATAACTCAAAATTTCTAGTTATTAAGTCATATATTTGACATGCTAACCTGAAATTTTGACTTACAAATGGAAATTTTAAAATTATAATTAATTAATTATTTTTTCCAATGATGCTTCTGTACGACAGAGCAAAACTGTTCTAAAAAGTAGCTCGGTGAAATGCCATGTTTTTTTTTAAAAAAAAGAAAGAAAAAAGAAAATGCCTTAAAAAAAGAAAAAAATACTCAATAAGTAAAGTGGCAAACTGCATGAAAAACAGACTTTGTGTCACTGTCAAAACCTTTGGCCACAACAATAGAGAGAAGCCCATCCTGGCTGGGGACTGAAACAGGATTCACTGCTTAAGGAATCTGCATCCATATGAGAGCTCTAACTACATGGCTGTTGGGTTGACAGGAGGCAGGTGATATTTTTTTGGTCACATGAATTTCTGGAATTACACTTCCTTTTCTGTTTTTTTTATAAATTTGCAGTATGGCTAAGTCACACAAGAGGAAAAATATGATGACGACAGCGTGAATAGGAAAAACTTGGGTGCCTGGCAGGGTTATTATAGTTAACGAAAACAAACGAAATAATGAAAACTGAAATTGAAAAACATTGTCGTTAACTGAAATAAATAAAAACTAAAATTCAAAGGAAAAAATGATAACTAACTAAAACTGAATTGTGAGTTTACAAAACTAACTGAAATTATAGATATTGTCATTTTTTTAAGTCTTGTGGATTGACATGAAATCATTTTTTCCTCTCTCTCCAAGTTTGAGCTCGGAGCACCATACCGCGCTGCTCCTCACAGTCATGCAGCGGTCTGCAGAGAAAGCAGCAGAGTCCCATATGGAGTTTTTTTTACTACGATAGCAGAGATAGCAGCGAGTGTGTTGTTGTGGATGATGAAAAATGTGTGGAACACTCCTCAGTCAGGAAAAAACACCAACATCAAAGTCCAGCTGAGAAGCGCACACAGGGCAGCTACGGAAACTGCTCTGATCCTACAAGCTAACCTGACGCACTTCCGGAGAAACATGACTACTGGTCGGGTCCACGTAGTCTGCAATGTTGTGGTTAACCTCTTCAGTCCTTGTGCGTTTCAGGCTACTTTATCAGTCAGATAATAACAATTAGGAATAATAATCAAAGGACTCACAAATGTCAGCAGATTCCTGGAGGGAGACCGCTGAAACTATGGGATTGGAGAAGAAAGTGAAAAAACAGGGACAAATATGTTTGCAGCCAAAAACTGAGCACAAAGAGTGAGGACCAAAAAACACCAGCACACACCACGAGGTAATTAACACACAATCCAGCTGCACATGCATAAATGCGGACATGATGTCGGCCACGTCATTGTGTACAGAGACCGCAAAGACCCTGCAAGTTTAATTAGGAGCATCTAACCAAGCTAGCTCCAAAACAGAAGCAGCTTCAGGTGAACATCAGGATGCAGCTGGATCTGACCTTTGACTCCTTCAAAGAGTTTGTTTTTGTCAAACACCACATGTAGGTGTTGTTAATCTGCTGCACTGACGCTGAACTTTATTGGGAGTTTATCGTAGAATTTATTGAGATTTGGAGTTCATATTTTTCTTTGTTTCTCCCTGTTGATGTTCATGTGTGTCCTTAATGTTACACACATTTAGCATGTAGTATTGCTGTCTGTGAACCGTTGGTTGGTGAATATATTTCTTTAAAGGGTGTCTTTAAAGAGTATCTGATTAAGTATGAAAATACTAAAACTAATACTGAAACTAACTAAAGTTAACTAAAACTAAGCATAAAACCAAAAATAAAAACTAATAAAAATGAGCAAAACCACTCTGAAAACTAACTAAAACTAACTGAATTAGAGAAAAAATGTAAAAACTAACTAAAACTAAGCTATAATGTAAAATCCAAAACTATTATAATTCTGGTGCCTGGTGATTGCACTGAATTCTTCTTTACTGTCAGAGACCAATTGATGACCAGCAGGTGGACTTTTGACCAACTTTCAATCACTAGGCAATTACAAAGGTCACCTGGTAGTAGACAGGTGCCAAGTCTCCAAACAATTGCAGGCAAACTTGAAAGGAACAATGGCACTCAGACAGACTACCATTGTTTGCAAATAATTGCTGTCTAATTTATAAATATTGACGGGTTGCTAACATCGGTCAGCCTGAGTCAGTTGAACACCACTCATCTATTTCAATAGGACTCTGGACTCAATTGGTTGCCAACTGGCTACATTCTTATATAAAAACATGATTTCCAAGGGTCTATGTCCTTCTGGAGTTAAATTGCCGCTCTGCAGCAGCTACGTCACTGTTCTTGGAGGAATTTCTGTTTCAAATCTGAGCTTCTGCCCGGACTGGAATATGAGTAGTTAAAGTGGATTTCTGTTTAATGTGAATTTCTGTGTATGTAATCACCGTATTATCACAAACAGATAATGTGCATGTAATTGCCAATTTGACCCCATTCAGCTGCAAGTTGATAGCAGACTGACTATGTTTTATTACCGGTTTATCGGCACCTTAAAGTACCAATACTTCCTGACAGTAGTTCCTGTTATTATTACAGTCAGAATAAAGGATTATCTAAGCTATGCTCAATTAAGTGTGCAGTGCCCCCACTATCGCAACATCCACCCTTTGCTGGTCACATCTGTGTTCAGGCCTTCATAATAGGACCTCACTAATCACTGGGTGACATCATCTTTTATATACAGTCTTTATGTGAATGTGAGTGGATAGTGAACAGAATTGCAGATCCTGAGAGATACAGAGCAGGTAAAAATAATAATATAATTAATGTCTCTGTCCTATTTAGACGCAGCCGTATACCACGATAGAGCCAACATACACGACCGCAGAGCCCCGGAACACCCAAGTGGTACGCAGCTGTGATTAAAGTTAGCAGCCGTGGCTGCGTGTGACACTTTAAAGAGCCCACTGCGAGAAGGGTCTGCAGGCCAATATTCTGACATGTCAGAGCAGGGAAAGCACAGGTGTAACTAATAACATTAATAACCATTCAGGCATGCCAGTTCCAGGGTGCTGATATTGTGCGTGCTGACTCACTGCCAGTAACTTACTGGGACACTTCAATGGAACAGAGCCATCATTAATGTGATTAGTTCCACCTGTGTTTCTGCTGCTATGACAAGTCAGGATATTTGCTGTGACAAAAAAAAAAAAAGCCTGTTTGCAAACGTCCTTCTGTTTGTCTTGTTTCTGTTGAAAAGGGGCCAAACTGGGGTAAGAAAAAAAAAATCCAAATCTGTATCAGTGAAGGCAGAAATACAATTTTGATGTCAGTCCCTCAGAATCTGAGTTTTGGCTTCTACCAGGGCTCACTGTTTTACACTGACATGTAGCTATTATACAGGTGGAATCCCATCACAGAAGACGCACAGATACCAATTACTCCTCCAACAGCAGCCTCGATAGACTCAAATACTGTACAGCAGAGTAGTATGCAGTGTTTTGAGTGTGGGGCGAGTCTCAGATTCTTCTTGAAGTGAAACCTGCCATTCTGGCAACACTTCATTAGAAAATACCACTGACTATAGCTAGTGCTTAGTCTCAAACTGTAACCTTTGAGTGTCTAATTGGGCATTTTTCCTTCAGAGTGTATTACAGTCTTTAACAGAATCTCTGATTCTTGCTGTGTCAAGCCAGCTCCGGCACTTTGTTCTCTTTTCTTCATCTACTAAGCCTCGTTATCCCATTGCCTTTGCCTCTGATCCCCGTAGTGCTTGTAACTACAATACCCATCATCTAAATATTCAGTCGTGGGGTTTCTTGCTGCTCTGGGTGGGTCTTCTGGGGCCTGAAGCTTGTTGTGGATATTTACTGCCGCATCTGCTGCGTATTGTTGTTCTTCAACTCAACCTTGTAAAACTGCTCAGGTATATTTATACAGTGTCTCATCCACAGTAAGCCGTGCCACTGCTGTCCCAGAACATAAAACATTAAAGTATTTTTCTCACCTCTCAGAATAGCAACACTTCTTTTTCTATCCTTTTCCCACTCATAAATATATTTTCTTTCAAGGCCCATTATCTATTGTCAGACAGATATAATCCCTTTTATTATCTAATTCTTTATCCTAACCTTTAGCTTGTTGTTGTAGCCTGTCTTTATCCTGTAAATAAATGGAAGCGCTCTGTTGAAAAACCAGGGAAGGAAAAAAAAGAAACACACCAAGATGCATTTGGCTCACTACACTTCTAATTTTCTGTCCCTCTTCCTCAATCTGCATCTGATATTACAATAATATGAAGCCCTAAATTTAATTAGTTTGTTTGCTTGTTTTCCTCTCACCTGAGTCTCTGTAATCTCCACTCTGTGCCTGTGAACTGGCGGCCCCGCTCGGGAGTCGGCTTTCATCCTGCCTAATTGCTTCTGATGGCCTCTGTGGGGAATTTCAGGAGGGAGATGCTCCAGTGCTCGGCAAGCGAGCGCAGATGACGAGGGGTTAAAACACACCGCGTGGGATTAATGGAGGCTTATAGCACCAGATGAGCGGGGAGAGGGGCAGGAGGTCTCCGTAACCCAACCGCTCCTTTACCCTCGCCTGTCTGTTGCCAAGACCTGGGGCAGTAGCCAAGAGGACTTGGTGGGGAACGCCGTCGAGCATTACGATGCTTGTCAACGTTTGGGTTGCACTTTGCTCACTCGTCTTCGCCTGTGGTGGTTTCTCTAATTTGTTTGTGTCTGGTAGATGTGTGAATATCTGAGTGTGCAGGGTAGCATCTGTGCATGCTGCTCAGGCACAAGTGGATGGCATCAAGGCCACCGTTTCCTATTTTCCATGTGGTTTCATCTTGTCCGTCGGGGGATGGTCTTCCGCTTGAATACACTTGGCCTGCTGCCTGTGGCAGCCCTTGTGACCTTCTTGTTTCTCTCCCTTTCTCTACATTGTCCACCACACCTGAGATCTCCAAGGCAGACGGTACTTCTAATACCAACTGTGAAACTTGCATATCCTGAGTTTGTCTACCATCCACACAACTGCATAGCTGCACAAGGAGTGAATGATTCTTACCCTGTGCCTGTGTTTCACAGTGTTTTCTGTCCTTTATTGAATATTTGAACAAGCAGAACATCTGAAAGAGTGTCCCGTCACCGCACTCTGTATTCCCTCGCCTCTCCTTCAGAGGGCTCTGATCACATTTGTGACATAACTCTTCTATCTCCAAACCAAATATCACTGTCTTCACATCTGAAACATGCCAGCTTTGTTCTGCTTAAGGTTATGTAGGTGTATGAGATTTTTTTTTTTTTAAATGTCAAAATTCTGTTTGTTTTTCATTTTTCCCGTCCGTTCTGTGCTTGTGCTCAGATATTCATGTCAGGGTAAAGCAGCGGGGGCTTGCATAGCAAATATCAATCTGCCTGCCTGTCTGTCATTTTGCCCATCTGTGCATCTGTAGGACTGTCCAGCTTCCCTGTCAGCTTTGCCATAACTCCCCCCGCCCTCCAGTTATTCTTCTTGTATACTCTTGCTGCATGTGTCTGGAGCAATCCGTGCCCTCCTCAGGCTTATGCTGTTTATCTCCCTCTGTGCCTGAATTTGTCTCATGGCTCCCCTTTGTCTGCTTACATGTTTTTGTGCCTGTCCATTCATATGTTGGCTTAGGACGGACGTGTCTGCTTGTTTGCGTGGCAATCTGTGTGTTCGTTTGATGCTTCAGAGAGCTCACCTGTCAGTCAAATGTCTCTCAGGTGGGTATTAGCTATGTGTAAAGACAAGGTCACAGTGACTCAGGCACGCAAAAGCAGGCAGAGCAACCACTGAGCCTTCAGGGCACCAGCATACTGCGCTTCATTCTTTTTTCTGACAGGAGAAGACTTAAAGGGCAAGCAACACATGAAGGAGTAGGAGGGTCTGATTTAACAAATCTGGGAATTAAAAAACTTACTTGGAAGAGGAAACCAAGCCAAATGTTAAAATATTATCTGCAGTGTAAAAATCTATAATTTATTGGTACATTTTGCCTATATAAAAAAGGATTGCATCTGACATTATTCATCTATGAATAATGTGGCTAAATTGTTAGCTTAATCAGAGCTTACTTTATTAATAACTCAGCTGTGTTTTCCTCACAGCAAAGAGCATGGTGAGGACAACTCTGATTGAAATGATTAATTGTGAAGCTATAAAACTGGGTGCTAAATGAAACATTCATTATTTGTAAAGTAAAAGGAAAAAAATCTCTTTAAGCTTTTGCACATACCTGGCTATATAAGATATGTGGAGCATTTTTTTCTTTAAAAAAAAAGCTTTAAACTGAGGAATAAAGCAGACATATCTTAAACAGGTAGCTGATGTTTCCTCAGGTTTGACATTGAAAATGTTGATGTTGGAAACTGCTAAGCTACCGTACCTTTGTACATTAATGTTAAAGCCCCGTTCTTGAAAAATATTATTGAAGTTCTAGCAATGAAAGGTGTTCTTGTGCAACTGGAGTGGGTGGCAGGTTGCGGGCATGGCACACTCTGGTTGATTAGTGCAATGGTCATTGACTTGATTGACAGACAAGAGGTGGCACAAACAAGAAAGCTAATCATAAACAACACTTAGTATTTGAGTGCATTCTTCTCAATGAATGGAGCCTGTTTAGATGTAAATAGATGAAGAGACAATCTTGTGGTAATAGTCAAAAAAAAAAAATATACATACATACATACATACATACATACATATATTTTTTTTTTCCCCCAGTAACTGGAACTGATTAGAATTACTTTTAATATGTAACTTCCCAGCAAACACAGTTGAAACAACAGCATTATCTCCCTGGTGATGGTATGATGCCAAACACTGCACTGTAGACAGATGTAGATGCTGTTTGCATATGCAACAGATGTCCAGTCAGACCATCTCAGCAGACAACCACTTAACATCTACTCCAGACTGTCTTTGTTTCTCTTCTAAACAGCACTTTTAAGCCTTTTATGTTTATCTGCATCTAAGTTCTGTCTCATGTGTTGCATGATGAACATTTATCACCTCTCTGCCCACGATGTAGTTTAAACCCGTGATGCAGGTAATTTAGTGTGTAGCCAGTTTGCTCAATAGGATTAGAAATGGGCTTTGCCAGGAGGTCTGCTGTTCAAGTCAGCCATATGGTTATATACCTTTTGTCGATGTTCTTGTTTGAGAATTTTTTTCCTTTTCCTTTTTTTTAAATCAATAGAAAGATTAAAGAATTCCTAAACGCTAATCCCACAGTAAACATTTATATGGAATCGTTTATCAACCAAGACTAGATGCGGAGAAAAGACCCTCAGTCAACAATTATTAGCATTAAAATATTTGCTGGGATGTTACAAGTTACCCCTCCTTCAGCTTCAGAAGCTGATACTGATTTTGGTACCTTTCAGACAGAATATAGCTAGTTGTGTCCCCTGTACCAAGTGTCTGTGCTAAGGTGCTGGTTGTACAGATCTTAAAGGTTTTTTGTATTTGCCCATAAACTGACCTGATTTAAATCTAGCCCCTGTCCCCTTCAAAGGAGACTCCTTATGCACCTCTGGATCACTTCTAGCATTTCTGCTAGTTCTTTCCTGGCCAGCTAGATCTTCTTCAGTATGTCAGAACAGGGATACTTCAGCTTGAATTTTATCAATGGGAAGATGACAAAGAACAGAGAGCCAAATCTGGCAAGTAGTGTAGCTGATTAGCAACGATAATTTTGTTTTGGCCAAAAAGCTGCCGTCTTTTCAATGGCCTGTGTGCTGGCACTGCATGTCACGATGGCACACACCACAGCACAGTGGCTGGTGGCTGAATATCGTCCGCACAGATGCCCCAGGCTGTTATAGTACAACTCCCTATTGACAATCCAACGTTGGGGATGAATTCATGGTGCACGATATAGAAACAAAAGCGCATCCCCTGATCAGCCAAATTTAAATGGATTAGGTTTACACTTTTTACATGTTGAGTCCAAAACATTTTGATTGCACCTCATATTTATTGTGCAGCGTTCGAATGGCGTCCATCACCTCATCTACTGCTTGGCAAGGAAGTCAACATGCAATTTGTCCAATATGTTAAACTACCAAATGAAGCACTGGTAAAGGAAAGACTAGCTGAGATATAAATCTATGCTAACACAAACATCACATGCACACTTTGCACTCCAGCAAACCAAATTTTAGTCTATAATCAGACAAACACCCTCCAAATGCAGAAATACTGTAACAGATGGTGGGTGTGCTGAATACACACACATACCAATTTGGCTACCTAAGCAGATGTGTACACAAACACCAACGCACAGAGACAAGAAAAACACATGAATTTCAAGAAGAACCGGCATCAGAAATGGCTTCAAAACATGGGCATACGCACAGAGAATCTGTCAACCAAACAGATGCGCACAAACATGCAATCATTGCAAGAGGGGAGCGAGTCACCCCCGTTGAGCACACGGCGTCGGAGGGAACTGAGGGTCCTGTGTGTACAGAACTTGGATGTCTACCACATGAAGCACAGAGCAGTGGGGAGAGAGAGAGAGAGAGAGATATGGACGGAGGTGGAGAGTGAGGGAAAGAGAGGGGGAGCAGATGGGTCAGCCATCTGGTGAATGGAGGAAAAACGAGGGAGATGAAAAGAAGAGGAAGGGTGCATTGGAGAGAGAGAGACTTGGAGAGATGTGTGCTGGGGTGGGGAGTTTATAAGAAATATCTATGTGTGCGTGTGAATGGAGTAGGAGTGAGTGTGTTGTGTTTGCACGGGGCTTTTAATGTGTGCAGCAAGGTCGGTCAGCCGAGACTCAGGTGCCAGCGGACAGTGCACTGAGTTACTCTGGCAGACCGTTGAGAACACTTATGTCAGACATATTAGGTATATAGGAGCCTTAAGATACACGTGCTTTCTTATATTAACAACGTGGATATGATCTAGTATCTGCTTATATTACTCCTTAACCTCACGCCTTGCAGCAACTATTAACCATTAATTCTATTTGCGGTTGATATGTAGTCATATCTTATTTTCCTAACAGATACCTCAGTCGAGCAAAACGCCATTAAAACGCAGCAGTGAGTTACAGTGCTGCATGTGGTGATGTGTTCTTCATGAGCATGAGCAATGGAACAGTTGCTTATACTGTGAGTCAGTCCTACGTACGCCATGCAGCAGAAATACACCAAATGTGTATAAATTCAAAGCTGAAAATAGCTCCCAACAGCAGCACTATTTAATTCTACTAACCCAATGGGTGAAGACAAAGCCACGCATTATAGTAAACCACCCACATTATAGCACCTTGTACTGTGAATACGGCTGCTGTTTCTTCTTGCAAAAGTTGAAGAGGCTTGCATTATTAATTCAGCCCTTGACTGTGGTTAGGTGAGGTTACTGTGGCTTTATGCTCAAGAGACTGTGACTCTGTTGTTTCTGAAAGCAATCTGAGCTTCAGCTTTTCTACAGACGTCTTATTTATAACAAAGCTAAATTCATTGTTCATTCTTTCCAGACCTTAAACCTGCGTCTCACTTGAGTAGGAGTGTACGAGGAAAATTGTTGTGATAGCGTCACACAGCCATGCGGAACTGATGAGAAAACTCATGCGAGGTGAGTTTATTAGCAAATTCACGGGGTTTTCGCTCAGACATTAATGAGTCACTCGTCTCCAAATTCTTCTAAATCTAAATTGCTCTTTGACATGTAAATACCGAAACTGTATAGCTTTTTTTCCTTTACAATATGCGAGGATGATATATTGAATTAATCAGTTTCATTAAGCTATTCAGTTTTCGTCACTGCGGGACGTGCATAAATCACTCTCTCACTGAAATATGATGTTTGTCTTTGATAAACATTCTACTTGCTTCATTGCTGCAGCAATAACTTCATGAGATGAAGTTTCAACCATGTCTCTGTGTATTTTTCTTAACCGCTTATCCAACTCAGGATTGTGGTGCGGCTGGAGTGGATGCCAGCTGACAAAGAGCAAAAGGTGGGGTACGTCCTGGGCAGGTTACCAGTAAACTGGCTTTCAATCGTCATTAATTTATTCCTTAAGTGGCAACTCAATACCAAAGCCTTCACAAACTCCTCTAGGTTAAATGGGACTAACCACTGACTGTATATAATAACCACCATGATGTTCCTTATTGATAATTTAGTGCGGTTTTGAAGCCTCAAGCTGTTTGTTTTGGCCATTATATTCTTGGTGTTTTCAGGCTGAATGTGCAAGTTGAGGGAAAGAGAGAAACACTGCACTCTTACATAGTACCAGCCTTTTTGTCTCTTTTTCTCAGAATGGGACTATAGTTTACAAAATAAACACCATGTTATGTTAAATAAGTCATAAATCGATTGAGAAGTAGGATTGTTGTCTCATAGGACTTTTTGCAACCACAGGATTGGCTCCCTGCTGGCCATTAGAAAGAATGCAGGTTTAAGGTACTTTATCACTGAAATCACTTTTTAGACCCAAAAAGCTAAGTTCATCTTTTAGAAACAGTCTTTGTTGTTAACTGTGCTGAATGACTGAAAATACTGAACATATTTACTACCCTCCCAATATTAAGGCATATTCCTCCATAAATTAGTGAACTGCTAACTATCTCTGAATATAGCAAAAGCTCTGACTTTTCAGACCCAATGAACATGCCAAACAGTGTTAAGACAGCATACTGAAGACCATAGTCAGCCTGAAATTGAAACAAAACCCATTAGTTTGTTATTATTATAATGAATATTTTTCTCTAAGCATTGCCCACCAGCTATCCTTTATTTTATTGTAATTTTTTTCTTCCTTCCATCCTTGCAAGTGGTGCTATTTAGTTATTATAGCACAGCTGGTCCTGTTTTCTCAATTTGTAGAAGCTTAATAGCCTTGCTGTGGCAGTTTTATCAGACTTGCAAATTCAGCCCAGGGGAAAGCTACAGTATTCTGAATTGTTTTGAAGGCTGATAAAATATCAAGATGATTTTATTATTTCTTTTTAACAACTAAGCCTAGTTTGTATTTGTCATGTATAAATGTAAACCCCCCTGAGCTATTGATATAGGCAGTAATGGCAGAAATGGCAAAATGCAAATATGTCACTAATAAATGAGGTCCTGCCATATAGACTGAGTGATATTTGGGCTCAGTGTTCGGCTTTACTTAAAGACACTGAGTAGTGGATTTGTTTATCCTCAGATAAAATTATGATCAAATTTAATTTAGTTAATTATAGCACATGTTGCTAACCATACTAGCTAGCCAGCGCTAGCTCCACAACGCTTTCCCCTTTTGCCCAAATATGATAAAAATGAACAAACAAATAAACAAAAAAATAAAAACGATGGTAGCAGTCAAAGTGTGAAACTCACAGCTTCAAAATGTCCATAACATAACTTGCTGGCTAGCTTAGTACAATAGTGAGGGCATAGAGCTAAATGGCTACAGTAATTATTTACACTTTCTTTTATTAAAAAAACAAACCTTTTTTTTTTAATTTTTGCAAATGTAGTATTTAACATACATTATGTCTGAAGTGTGATTTTGACTCTGTACACCTCCACTATGGACTCAGATGAAACAATCAAAATGTGATTGAAGTGCAAACGATTAGATTAATTCAAGAGTCTGAACAAAAATATAGAATGAACTGTTTAGAAACTGCACAGTCCCCCCCAGTTTCAAAGGCTGGGTTTATTGGTTTATTGCTGATTTGACTGCTGATAGAAATAGCAGAATGAATTGTGAAGTGAACAGGGCTACACTCTCTGTTTATATTCAGCCAAGTACTGCAGACCTGATCAGACAGCACTTCACAGCGCATACAGATAATGAGCCAAAGGATAATGCAAAAACAAGCCAAACTCAAAGCAAAGAAATGGGATATTCTTCATTGGCCAAGTCAGTCAGTCCATGGGTTTTAGATTTCATTGACTGCATAGGATTTTCATCCAAATATTAAAAACATTATATTCAAAATTATTTTAGTTTGTCTAATTACTTAGCCTCTGAAAATGGGGAACAATGTCTAAAAATGGCTGTAATTCCCCAAAAGTTATTTCAATACTAAAATCACATCTTGACAAACACAGGCTACATTAAGGGACAAAAACATATTTTATTTGAATGCAACTTCATCCTCTTATAAGGAGTTTTTTTTCCCCTTTTGGCCATGGTAGTTTCCATCAGGTTGCACACAAATCTGAATAGCTTATGATGACTGACTAGCAATTTTCCCTGTTGAGTATAGCGTAAGCAGCAAAGCTGCACATGTTAAACTGCACTTGACCCATGATGAGTCTTCCCACCTTTCTTCACAGCCACTGGATGAATGCCAGACTTAGCAAAAGCGTCCTGCAGTGTTGAGTTTTGAATACTAGAGCCAATCAAAATGCAGGACATTATCTCACTATGTGAGACAGGTGATAAAAATGCAATGCTCTCCCATATAGAGAGGGAAGCCCGGTCACCCTCACTACAACAGATGTTAGGAGCAAAACTGTAACACAGATGTGTGTTAGCTGTAGCGGTTGAAGGTGACTGATATCACGTGGTTGCTGCTAGAAATTCTCTGCTGCCCCTTTGTTTGATGAGTGAAATCAAAATATCAATGCAGGGTTTCTCATTGCGTCATAAGTACTCACAGAAATGTATTTGTATTCGAAACTCTAAAATGAAATTGAATATATTGTTTCAACCTTGCTTTTCAAACATGAAAGTTGCAGGTGTCTGGAATATTCTGTGAATATTATATGTTTAGATGCAGGTCCAAAGGGCCTCGTTCATTCTTGCCTATCTCACAAGCACCCCATGAAGAAATGAAAAGTTCAAAATTAAAGACGTATCGGATGACTTTACATTTATTTTTCTCCCTGTCTTACAATCCATTTATCCATGTCATCTGTTCGGTCGGACAAAACAGGCTGCTGATCTGCGAGGTGGCTTTTGAGGAAACCGCATGAAAAATCTAATATCTGGCACAGAGCCATTCCATCCATTACCATTAAATGGCAAGAGTGGGCATGGACATTGGTCATTCTTTAAATTTAGACAGAAAACTGTAAAAATATTAGATTGTTGAAGATGGATGTAGTGAGCCTGACTGTCTCTCCGTGACTTTGAGGAGTGAATGTGTCTGGGCTCAGCTCCAGACAGCCCCGGCCCAGCTTAACCTCGGCATATAAACACCTGCTAAAGTATTCAGGTTCACCCTTGGGGTAGTTCCCTTTAAAGTGGGTGTTACAAGGACCACACACACAATCACACATACACACACACACACACACACACACACACACACACACACACACACACACACACACACACACACACACACACACACACACTTGCACGCACACACAAAGCAGAAACAATACCAGTTATGGTGTTATGGGTATTAATAGGAGAATAGTACTTTGCAAAAGTATTGAGTCACAGTTCTTTAGGAAAATAGCTAGGAAAATGGGAAATATGGGTTTATTGAAACACAGATAGAAATACAGCAAAAACAGAGTTTCTATAATTCTAACAAGCTTCTTGAAGGACATTCAGAGCTCTTCTAATAGTGTTCCATTGTGTGTTTTTCTATCAGGTATGCTTTTCCTCCATGGGCAGTGTGTTTGGGGTCATTGTTATGCTGAAAAATGAAGCTGTTTTTAATCAGATGCTTTTAGATTGTATTGCATAGTGGATCAAAATCTGAGGGTACTTTTCTATTTTTTATAGATCTCCAACAGCACTGGCTGAAATGCAGCCCCAAACCATGACAGAGCCTGCACCGTGCTTCACAGACAGGCTTTAGACACACTGTTGTACCTCTCCCCTGACCTCCTCCATACATGCAATTTGAACAATTTAAATTTGGATGCATCACTCCATCAGACCTGTTGACACTGGTTTTCAGTTCAGTTCTTGTGTAATTTGGCACACTTCCACCTTTTCTCCCTGTTTCTCTTTTTTAAGAATGACTTCTTGACAGCCGCCCTTCCACTGAGACCAATTCTGATGAGGCTTCAGTGAACAGTACATGGATCAATTGAAGTGCCAGATTGATCTCTCAAGTCCTGTTTCCTGTTCTTCTGCCGTAGATAGTTTTTTACACCTGCAGAGGTGGGAAGTAACGAAATACAAATACTTTGTTACTTTACTTAAGTAGATTTTTCAGGTATCTGTACTTTGAGTAATTATTTTTCTGACTACCTTTTACTTTTACTCCCTACATTTTTACACAAATATCTGTACTTTCTACTTCTTACATTTTCAAAACATACTTGTTTAATGCGTCTGAGAAAAGTTTGCACTTCCGGTCACTGCGCTGTCAAACATCAAGCGATCTGAGCCTAAATGGCGGACCAATAACATGTAAGAGACAATCCTGCTGGAGTATCCTCCAGCACCGGGGCTTATTGCATACAAAGCGTTTAAAGAGGCAAAACCATATAATTTATGTATAATTTATAGCGCTATAATCAGGGCTAACAGGGGGCCGGACTGAGGATATTCGCAAGTTGTGCTCATGGTACTTCAGCATCTTAGTAGTGGTGTGCGATACTGCAAGATTTGGTATCAATCGATACCAAGTAAATACAGGGCCAGTATTGCCGATACTGATACCGATACTTTTTAATAATTATGAAGAATTTTCATGAAGTTTAAGTGTTTTGTGATTTTTTTTTCTTTACTTTGGGTCATTAATTAGTTAAAAGCCAGAATAGAACTGGGCAAAGTTTATAGGTAAATAGAAAATACTTTATCAAAATAAAAGTTTTCATTCTAAAACAATAGAACAGCAACAAAACAATTTTCCCCATACATTGTGATGTCTGGATTTTTCTTAAATAAAGTGTACAAAATGATCATTCAATAACAAATGAAAACCTTTTTCAGGTAGAGTGTTTAAAAAGTATAATACAAAAATGTAATAAAAAATATCCCTTCATTCAATAATTTTCTGGATTTTTTTCTTAAATAAACAAGCTGTACAAAATTATCACTCCACAACATTATAAAACATTTATGCTTCCAGCCCCGCCCCACTTCCGGCCTTCGATTTAATGTAAAAAATATAGGACAATTTGGCCCTTTAAGTTGCTTTTTTGACATTTCGATAACTCCTCTTAATTGGAGGGGAAAGTGAAATTTCAAAAAAGTAACTTAAAGGGCTAAATTGTCTAATATTTTTGACATCAAATCACGGGCCGGAAGTAGTGGGCGGGGCCGGAAGTGGCCCGCAGGCCGGGAGTGCTGAAAAATTCCTTTTTTGCCCCAAGTAAAATGTGTTACACGTCACGTGACAGTATAATGTCAAAACACTGCAGGGAGGGGAGGAGCAAAGTGTGCCTGCTCTGTGCTGTGAGAGGAGCGGCACTTGAACAGTCAGCTTGCATCTTTGATGAAACTGCAGCACTGCATACAGGAGAGAAACTGAAGCTAAAGTATCGATCTTATTACACTAGTATTGATCAATATCAATACCAACGTTGGTATTGATATTATCGATATTTGGATCGATCTGCCCACCACTACATCTTAGGTACCGCAGTGCAGCGAAAATAAAGGTAGTAACGTGTTTTAAATACAATGTTTCTAAATGCTCAACAAATACCAGCAAACACACCAAAAGTGTGCAGTTTGTCACACAGTGTGTCTGCTAGCTAAAAGAAGAGCTGCTGTGTTTGCAGGGAGAGAAAAGAGCGAGAGAGAAGTTCACTCAGATGGAGAGAGAGGTCAGATTTAAAGGTAAGGACAGCAAAACAATCTGAGGAATGCTAAATTTGTGTAGATTGTATGGAAATACTGCAGTTGAGGTCAGCTTGCTGTACTGTATTTAAAGCTGTGTGTTGGACTGGAGCACAGAGGCTGTGTTCATGGTCAGAGTTACAGGTTACATGAAGTGCAGCAGAGATGAGTCTGAATCAAAGCTGCTGACGCTGAGATTCATTCACTGAATCCAACATTTATTCAACCTGCTACTTTTACTTTCTTACTTTGAGTACATTTCAGAACCTGTACTTTTTTACTTAATTAAAGAAGTTGAACCAGTACTTTAACTTTTATCAAAGTATTTTTAACACAAGTACTTGTACTTCTACATAAATACAGAATGTCTGTACTTTTGCTGCCACTGTACGCCTGCCACTTCTTTTTGTCCACCATTAGTCCAGTTTTCCTTAAACTGCACACCATTGCTGAGATCTGCTAAATTTTCAGTTAATTGGTTCTTGGGAATCAAAGAGCTATTAGCTTCTTGCTGCAAAAAACACTATTTTATCTTTTATTTTTGGTTTTTATAGATTCGACTAAATAAAATGGAACAAATGGTGTGTTTTTGTGACAGGCTGCTAGTAACAATGGGCCTGTAGATACAATTTAAAATTGGTTCTTTGCTAAGTTGTCTATTATGTGTAGACACAACACTGGTTCATCCCTTGAGTTTGGTGCCTTTTTTATGCTTGAATGATTCATTAAAGAAAAATAAAAAAATAAAACAATTCTGGCTACTTGGAAGCAAAATATGAAGAAGTGAGCGGTGGTTTGAGATAAACTTCAAGCCTGCGATCAAACTCCTGGTAAAACATTATTGGGATTACCAGTTTAATTCTTGTTTATAAAGTTTAATATGAACTGAAACAAGTACGGCACCGTTACATACTGTATTACATAGAGAGAAAAAGCTTAAAAACAGTGGAATAGAATGAAAGATGTCGAGTGACAAAAACGCACAAAGCTTGTTGGTGCTTACAAAGAAAAAGCCAGTGGCGTGACATGGCATGTTACAGTTAATGACAGCAGCACAGCAGAAAAATCAGAAGAAGATGAAACTGGGAGATAACTAAGACAAGTGATAAAGAAAAGATAAGTGACAGGCTTGGAAGAAAGTAGGGGAAGCAGGTGGTTTGATGAGACGGAGAGAGAGATAGACGAGGCAAGAAGAAAGAGCGAAGGAGGTATAAAAGGTGATGATGTAAAATGGAACACCAGAAAACGTCTGGTAGGGCTGAAAAGATCAAAGAATTCCTACTTCCAAAAGCCGAGATGTCAGAGAATGGAGACCAATTTATTGTAGATGGCAGGAAGCCCGACTCCACCTGTAAATTACACTCTGTCAGTTGGAGCAGTGCCGAAACAATACAGCGGCCCTGATGAAAGAGAAAGCGAACATGATGGGAAATGACTTTACATGGACGAATGACAAAGATTCCCCCTCTCACATTCCACGTTCAACTTTGTATTCTGCTCATGGAGTCCACTCGGTATCACTGAGAGAAATACACTAATTATTGTTAATACGATCGCAGGTATGGGCAATTTATCATTGTTAGCTGCTCACCCACAGCCAACTCAATTCTCTCCGTGTGCTGGGTAGGGGTAAAAATTAACCAGCATATAATTTGTTCAAACTTTATTTTCTCTCTGCTTGGATGCTTTATGATTATCATCATTACTGTGATTATCACTCACTTGGCTCTTGTTGTGTTTGTTGTTCGCGAGCATCCTTTGCTTCCCTGCTTGTCCCAAATGATTCTGTGGATGTATTGCACCTTTTTTTTTTCTCTTCCCTTCTAATATAACCTGTATGATATTTATGCAGGCATGTGTACTCTTTGTTGTCTCTGTGGTTTATTTTTTGTTTTTATTTATATATTTTTTTTTAGTGTGGTTGCTTTCCTTTTAAGGTGCAGCCTTTACTTTGGAAACAGAGACTAGAAAGGGGGAACGCACAAATATCCTCTATCAGCTTGACATTGAGCCTGTGCTCTTGAAGATGAAAGATGACACCTCACATAGGCGCGCGCACACACACACACACACACACACACACACACACACACAAACACACACGCATGTATATTCAAATCATACATTTTTAGATGCTGGATATATTTTCAGACATTAACAATGCATAGTGAGACAATACTACAAAATTCAGTTTGAAAGTCTGAACTCTTCATTTATTTATTATGGATGAAAGAGCTGCTCTAGAGGTGTTCACTTTTCTTGTTTTTGTTAAAGTTTTTATTATATTTACAGTGGATATAAAAAGTCTACACACCCCTGTTCAGATGCCAGGTTTTCGTGATGTAAAAAAATGACAGCAAGACAAAATAATTTCACAACTTTTTCCACCTTTAATGTGACCTATAACCTGTGCAATGCAGTTGACAAACAAACTGAAACCTTTAACGGGGAAAAATATAAAATAAAAAACTTAAAATAACCTGGTTGCATAAATATGCACACCCTTAAACTAATACTGTGTTGCAGCACCTTTGGCTTTTATTACAGCACTCAGTCTTTTTGGGTAGGAGCCTATCAGCGTGGCACATCTTGATGTGGCAATATTTGCCAACTCTTCTTTGCAAAACTGCTCCAAATCTGACAGATTACGAGGGCATCTCCTCTTTAGATCACCCTGCAGATGTTTGACGGGATTCAGGTCTGGACTCTGGCTGGGCCATTCCAAAGCCTTAATCTTATTCCGGTGAAGCCATTCTTTTTTTATTTAGATGTGTGCTTTGTGTAATTGTCATGCTGAAAGATGAAGTTCCTCTTCATCTTCAGCTTTCTAACAGAAGGCCAAATGTTCTGTGCCAACACTGACTGGTATTTGGAACTGTTCATAATTCCCTCCACCCTGACTAAGGCCTCAGTTCCAGCTGAAGAAAAACAGCCCCAAAACATGATGCTGCCACCACCATGCTTCACTGTAGGTATGGTGTTCTTTTGGTGATGAGCAGTGTTGTTTTTGTGCCAAATATACCTTTTGGAATTATGTCCAAAAAGTTCAACCTAGGTTTCATCAGACCATAACACATTTTCCCACATGCGTTTGGGAGATTTCAGATGTCTTTTTTGCAAAATTAAGCCGGCCTTGGATGTTTGTCTTTGTAAAATAAGGCTTCCATCTTGCCACCCTACCCCATAGCCCAGACCTATGAAGAAGACGGGAGGTTGTTGTCACATGTACTGCACAGCCAGTACTTGCCAGAAATTCCTGCAGCTCCTTCAATGTTGCTGTCGGCCTCTTGGCAGCCTCCCTGACCAGTTTTCTTCTCTTCATATCATCAATTTTGGACGGACGTCCTGTGCCTGGTAATGTCACTGTTGTACCATGTTTTCTCCCCTTGGTGATGACGGTCTTCACTGTGTTCCATGGTATATTTAATTCCTTGGAAATTCCTTTGTAGCCTTCACCTGACTGATATATTTGAATAATGAGATCCCTCTGATGCTCTGGAAGCTCTCTGCGGACCATGGCTTGTGCTGGAAGTTGTGGCTTCAAAAATGTCAGGAAAAGCCTGCTAGAGCAGCTGAACTTTATTTGGGGTTGATCACAGGCACTTTAATTGGTGACAGGTGTGTGCTGACTCCAATTTAACATGAGTTTGAATGTAATTGGTTAAATCTGAACACAGCCACACCCCCAGTTATAAAAGGGTGTAGACACTTACTCTCCAGTAAGATGGCGCCTGCGTTTGGCTTTGCCGCTGCCGGTTGAAGTTTGTTCCGCTCTGTGATAGAGCTATTTTTCTCTGCTCTGCTGTTTTTACTCTGTATTACAGATGTTCTGCCTGCCTTGGTTTATGATCGCCAGACAGTGTTGTCTATCCGATCCTCAATGATGGCTAAAGATACCTTATCTCCCAGTGACGGCTGTTTTCATCCTATATTCCCGGGGATGGAAGCTACGCCCGGCGTCCCTAATGCTGCCTTCATGGGGACTCGCAAACCTCAGAGGAGGAGAGGAAGACGAGCAGGTGTCCAGGTGAAGCTCAGACTGTTCTGGAAGTGGGGTCTGACCGAGCGTTTTTGGTTTCCTGTACTCAGTCGATTTCCAGGGAAGAGGACTTTTCTTCAAAGTACCTGTTTGGATTTTCAGGGCCTTGCTGTGTAAGAGTCTGCTATCTCAGGAGAGTTTTTCCAGACTCCCCTGCTGTTTGGCCTTTTGTCCCCTCAGTGAGTGGAAATTACGAGGATCGTGGTCAAAACCCTCAGTATCTCACGTCCTCTAACTCGAACATCATCTAAAAATTGGACTTCCCTCCCGCTAAGCATGGCGCTATTTAATGCCCGATCAGTGACTAATAAATCGTTCATGTTGAACGATTTTATACTCTCCCAAAAATTGGATTTTTTTATTCTTTACTGAAACCTGGCAGTGTGACTCTTGCTGCAGTGTTTTTGTGACAGCTTCTCTTGTCGCACAACAAAGGTCGGTCACTTTTCTTTGTTTGAACTACAGCTGATTAAAATTGGAAACAAGGATCCTCTGTACTGTGTTGTGGTGTACCGTCCTCCTGCCCCTAGTAACACGTTTTTAAAGGAATTTAGTGACTTCTTATCATCCACCATACAGTTTTCCAGACTGGTCATAGTTGGGGATTTTAATATCCACATTGATGATGACTCTGACCTCTTCGCCAGAGGTTTTATCAGCGTCATGGATTCTTTTAATTTTACTCAGCATGTGTCCAGCCTCACACATGCTAAAGGACACGGTCTGGACCTTGTTTTTACTTTGGGTTTAAATATTGATTCTATTTATTTGAAAGACATTTTTATTTCTGATCACCATTGTATTCTTTTTAACTTGTCTTTCCATGTCACTCTGTCCCCTGCCCGTCGGGTAGTTATTTCTCATATGCTAAACTCCTCTACTGCAGAGAAATTCTCTGACAGGTTTAATCTATTTTTATCTCCCTGTAATGATGTTGATCACTCAACAAATCTTTTTAATGATCGTTGTCTTTCCATTTTAGATGAAGTTTGTCCTGTTAAAACCAGATTAGCTCCTGCTTCAAAACCGTCACCCTGGGTAAATGACAGCATTCGCTGTTTAAAGCGTGACTGTCGTAAAGTTGAGCACCTATGGAAGAAAACTAGTTTACATGTTCATTTGCTTCCTTTAAAGGATCTTTTAGTTTCTTTTAATAATGCAATCAAAGATGCAAGGGCAGCCTACTTCTCAAGCCTGGTCAGAAAGAGTAGAGGGAATCCAAAGGTGTTATTTGACACAATTACTGATATCTTTACTCCTCCTCTACCTGTTGTTCCAAGTTCTTCAAATGAAGACTGTAATAATTTTCTTTCTTTTCTGGTAGATAAGATCAGTAGTATAAGATCTAATATTTCCCCATCTGGTTTTTCACTAACTGTACCTGTTCCAGCTCGGCCTGTTGTTATAGAAAGCTTTTCTCCTATTTCTTTAATTGAGCTGGAAAAATTAGTGGACTCAATGAAAGCATCTTCTTGCTCTCTTGACATTCTACCTACCTCTCTGTTCAAAAATGTCTTTCGCCATATCAGTCCTTGTGTGCTTTCAATAATTAATACCTCACTGGTCTCTGGTCAAGTACCCACTTATTTTAAGAACTCCATCATTCACCCACTTTTAAAAAAAACCCAAGCTTGACCCTTCTATTTTCAACAGTTATAGACTAATTTCAAAATTACCCTTTCTAGCAAAGATTCTGGAGAAGGTTGTATCTAAGCTAATATCCTCGACAAATATCAGTCTGGTTTTCGTAGGCTTCATGCCACAGAAACAGCTCTTGTTAGAGTTTCCAGTGATATCCTGATAAATTTATACCAAGAATAATGGAAGCTCCTGGTCCTCTTGGCAGATTTGCTAAATCTTCCATTAGGAACCTCGGTGTAACCTTTGACTCTGCGTTCTCTTTAGATACCCATGTCAAATCTCTGGTTCACTCTTGTTTCTATCATTTATGGAACCTTGCTAAGTTAAGTCCCAATGTGTCACGTTCTGAACTTGAGATTACTATCCATGCATTCATTTCCTCACATATTGTAATGCTCTATTTACTTGTCTTAGCAAAACCTCCCTGGAGCATCTCCAGGTTGTTGCTGCTAGGCTGCTGACAAAATCCTCCAAGTATTCTCACGCCACAGCGTAACTGATACAGCTACACTGGCTCCCCATTAATTTCAGAGTCCAGTTTAACATTCTGGTCCTAACACATAGGAGTCTTCATGGTCAAGCCCCAACTTATATCAGTGAACTCTTGCATCCGTACATTCCCGTGAGGTCTCTGAGGTCACGTGATAAAGGCCTACTGGCCTTACATCATACAAGGCTGAAAACTAAGGGAGATAGAGCTTTTGCAACAGTAGCTCCCCGACTCTGGAACTCTGTCCCCTTGTGTATAAGAACTGCAGATTCTGTGATGTCTTTTAAAAAAACAGCTAAAAACTCATCTTTTTAGGCTTGCGTTTGGTTAGTTCCCCCCCCTTACTCCAATTATAATTTGTTTTAATGTTGTGAAGCACTTTGTGATCTATGTCTTGAGAGCTGCTATATAAATAAAATTTTACTTACTTACTTACTTATACAACCACATTATCTCAGTTGTTTATTTTTAACTTCACCTCCCTGAAAGATTTCTGATTTTTTTCAATTGCATTTTACAGGTTATAGGTCACATTAAAGGTGGAAAAAGTTGTGAAATTATTTGTCCTGCTGTCATTTTTTTACATCACAAAAACCTGGCATTTGAACAGGGGTGTGTAGACTTTTTATATCCACTGTATCTGTGGTCTCTTTTGTTTGAGATCCCAGAGGAGTTCTTTTACGTGGAAACTTTCTTATTATAATAAAATAATCTACACATACACTATACTGCCAAAAGTATTCACTCACCCAACCAAATCATTGAATTCAGGTGTTCCAATCACTTCAATGGCCACAGGTGTATAAACCAAGCACCTAGGCATGCAGACTGCTTCTATAAACATTTGTGAAAGAATGGGTCACTGTCAGGAGCTCAGTGAATTCCAGGATGCCACCTGTGCAACAAGTCCAGTCATGATATTTCCTCACTGCTAAATATTCCACAGTCAACTGGTAGTGGGATTATAACAAAGTGGAAGTGATTGGGAAGGACAGCAACTCAGCCACGAAGTGGTAGGCCATGTAAAATCACAGAGGGGTCAGAGGATGCTGAGGCAAATAGTGTGCAGAGGTCACCAACTTTTTGCAGAATCAGTCACGAGTCTGGGTTTGGTGGTTGCCAGGAGAATGGTACTTGTCTGACTGCATTGTTCCAGGTGTAAAGTTTGGTGGAGGGGGGATTATGGTGTGGGGGTGTTTTTCAGGAGTTGGACTCGGCCCCTTAGTTCCAGTGAAAGGAACTCTTAATGCTTCAGCACACCAAGACATTTTATGTTCCCAACTTTGTGGGAACAGTTTGGGAATGTCCCCTTCCTGTTCCAACATGACTGCAAACCAGTGCACAAAGCAGGTCCATAAAGACATGAATGAGTGAGTGTAGTGTGGAAAAACTTGACTGGCCTGCACAGAGTCCTGACCTCAACCTGATAGAACACCTTTGGGATGAATTAGAGTGGAGACTGCGAGCCAGGCCTTCTCATCCAACATCAATGTCTGAACTCAGAAATGTACTTCTGGAAGAATGGTCAGAAATTCCCATAAAAGCTCCTAAACCTTGTGGAAAGCCTTCCCAGAAGAGTTGACGCTGTTATAGCTGCAAAAGGTATTAAACCCTATGGATTAAGAATGGGACATCACTCAAGTTCATATGCATGTGAAGGCAGATGCGCAAATACTTTTGGCAACATAGTGTAAGTGAATACTCGGCCTTGGGACGATACAGATTTGAAACGTGAATTTACCTGCTAGTAACATAAGTATGTTTGAAAATCAAACTTTTAACTTGAAATCTTAAAAGCAGAATTATTGAACAAGATCCTGGTCCTGCAAAGTGCTCCACATTGTTCTCGTTCACTCATTTACATGCCGCAGGCACATTTGCCTTTTGTAGGCTTTTGGGGTATCAAACTGCAAACCCTGCAATTAGAGAACAACCTGCTCTGCCAGCTGAATCTCAGCTGCTCCACTTCCACATGTATGAGATTTGGGAAAAAGTACTGGTCTTCTATAAGCCACTCCTGAACCATAAGCTCCTTTTTAGAAGCTGTCAAAATGAGATGGGCACCCAGTGCTCAGCTTTTGTGCAAGAGAAGGAATGGGTCCTGTCTACAAAGTGACAAATTGATACATAACAGCAAAGATTAGAGATTTTGAGGGGAACTGATGGCAAACCACATGCAGTGACAGTCAAGTGCCTTTCCTCCCCCCTATCCTCTCTTATTCTGGTTACAAATAGACCAGTGAGAGGTCTCTGATAATGAACAAGAGAAAAGAGAAAGTACTTGTCACTGGGCTTTTTTTATGAGACTCGGGATGAGAAAAGATTTCTTTGAGCTTATGAAGCTGCCATAATTAATCTTGCTCAGGCAAAATGACTGATGCCGAGAAGCTATTATCCAATCTTTCACAAAAACAGTGTGCATGTTTTGACAAAACATAACCTTGATGATGTAATTGCTCTTAAAAAAGGAAATGATTAACTCGACTGGATAAGGCTGGGAAGGAGCGTGGTGAGTCAAATACAGCTGACACATGATTTGTTTCTGCTTTGCAAATTAATGTGTTGATGCTGACACAACACTGCGATCTACAAATAATGCTCAGCCTCAACAGTTCCTCAGCGTTATTGTTTAGCTGTTGGTGCTAATCTTCAATCATGCAATGACAGTTTAAAATGGTCATTAAGGATACAATGTGGTGTCATATAGTCTCTATAACAGTAATTTAGCTTGAAAAAACTAAGATTTACCAAGCTTTCAAAACAAGATCAATACGTCCAGCAGCCCAGTGGAGCTAATTTGACCTCCTGCAGAGCCGAAGTATGGAATATATATATTTTTGAACATTTTCCTTGACATAAACTACAACTGTTAATTAGCTAATGCATCTAAATAGCCTACTGTTACCATTAGCAATTGTTGCACAATATGAGATGTTCAGTAGAATAGAGTTAAAAAAATAAAATTCTGACTCAGCTTCACCTGCTGATATTCCTCCATTTAACCGATGTTAATATCATTTGATCCTCTTCTGATGAATGCCGTGTGGCCTCACTGTGTTACTTTGTGAATATATTAATATGCTTCTTTATACCCAAGTGGGAATTACACCTCACAGTGCTTCACTCTCACAAGAAGTCGCACAAACTGCAGCTACAGTGTGCAGCTCCCCTCATTATACTATACCAACACACAGCAGTTCACAAAGTACTAACAAAATCTATTGGTGCCTGTTTCTGGACACAAGTTTTTCTTTCTTTCTTTTTTTTTCTTTTTTTAAGCAGCTTGATGTCAAATGTATTAAATTTTTTCTATCTACACAAAGTATTTCACCCCGGATTTAAAGAGCGAACAAATCTTAATATAGTTGTTTCAGTTCCCACATAGAGGTTATTTATTGTTTGTAGATACTTCTACTTCTTCTACTTTTTTTATGTTTTCTTTCATTGTTTGAATAGATTTGGACAAAACAGCTATTTGGTTAGGATTAGAAGAAAAATAAGAGTTAATTTTTTTTTTTGCTTTTATATTTAAGCTCAGTTTTCTTTGTTACGAGGGTAACACATCCCCGAGAGGACTCTCAAAAGCATAAAGGATGCATGCTCAAAACATTAGTTTCAGTCTGACTAACTGTAATTTAAAAAATGGGACAACTCGTGTGGATGTAAACAAACAAACAGATTGTACTTCAGTTACTATTTGACATTTTGCCACAATGCTGGGCTGCTTAGACACACATGGGTGGGTTACTTTAATGGGCGCCCTGGTTGGATGCTCCCAGTAGGCCAAATAATGTTTAAGTGGACACCTTGACAAGATATTGAGACTAGATATAATATGACAAAAGTTTTTGCTGTGAAAGAAATGTTAAATATGCAAAAATAGGTGTGAATAAAGCTAAATGTGTCTCACATTTTAGATTGCTTAAAGTAGCAGCTTTTTGCCCTAATCACAGCTTTGCACAGTATTGCTTCATGAGGTTGTCATTTTAAGCCTTCTGTTCAGAGGTGAGCCTTGTTAAAAGTTAATTGGGAGTATTCCTTGCTTCCTTAATGAGATAAGCAAATATGAAACTAGTGCAATAATCCATATTATGCCAGAACTGCTCAAATAAGTGAAGAGGACAGCCTGTTCATCATTAATTTGAGACATGATGGGCAGTTAGTGTGGAAAATTTCAAGAACTCAAGAAGAAGTTTCTCAAAGTGCATTTGCAATGAGCATCAAAAGTTGTGTTGAAACTGGCTCTCATGTGGCCCGCCCCAGGAAAGGAATACCAAGAGTTAACTCTGGTGTAAAGGATAAGTTCATTAGACTTACCAGCTTCAGATATCACCAATTAAGGGCCTCTTAGATTAGAGCCTGCATTAATGCTTTGCAGAGTTCACGGTGCACAGACATCTCAACAACTGCTGGGAGGACACTGCAGGAATCAGAGCTACATGGCTGACTCGCAAACGAGAAAGCCCTTCGGGGGACGCCAATATGAAGGCGAGAAGTGCTACGGCCAAGAAAAGCACAAGAAAATGGATATTATTTAAGTCAGTGAAAGTCTGAAGGGGCAAATGATGATGTCTTAGGTTCCAGACGCTGCGTGATTCATAGATGGAGAGAAGGTGATTGGATGATATCTGGATGTGTGTGTCACTGCTGTGGCGGTGGTTTGAGCATGGTGGAGTCGCGATTTGTTGTTTAGCGGGACAGTGAGCCAAAGCACAGTTTGTGTAAGGATGGTTTAACCAAATAATCATCATCTTTCCTAAAACCAACTGAGAGACTCTGAGTTGAAAGAAAAGCACCAACAAGCGATCAGTGTCTCGAATTCTGGAAAATTACTTCAACGACTCCTTGAAGCTGGTCGAGAAAATGAAGAGTGTGCAGGGTTGACGGACTGTCTTGTAAAGAGAGTATACAAATGCACACTCATTTACTCACAATTTTAAGTATCAAACTGCGGCCAGGAAAAAAAAAAAGACTTTTGTTTAGAGGGAACATAAAGATTTAATGGAAATTAAATAAAATGAAAACTATTAAAGTGGACCTGTTATGCTAATTTCCACCTTTTAAAAAAAAAATCCTACTAGAATAACTATGTATGAGTCACAGTTCAAAATGATTATAATTTATTGTATACTGTTCCTTTATGTAACCCTCAGTTCATTCATTCATTCATGTGGTTTGTGGGGACCATTTCCACACTTGCCTGTGTAAAGGTTCAGTAAATATTATTCTCATTACCTGCTTATTGTTTGACATAGCGGCAGATTTACTCTTTCAATAACAACACTGCCTATGCATGCCCTTGTTAATAGGTGTACATGTGGGAAGTGAGATAAAATGCCAACTGAAGTGTAAAACTTCTGCAGCCAGAATACCTAGATAATGTAGTGAATTATGCTTTTGTCGCTAAGTGACTGACTGTACAGTATCTCCCAGCACCATTGTTTATAACGGCTTTTAAACATATAAAAACAGCTTGCCAAAGTCAGTACAATTATAAAAAGCAGCTTAGCTACATTGCAAACATGCCCAGTGCTTGATGTGAAACCATCTGCTGTAATTGTCAATGCAAGGCAAACGTTTCAGTGATATAAAGTTCTTCTCAGACTTCAGTTCTGACTTCTCAGTGTTGCCTTTTGCATTATGGAACATCTCTCTTTTAGCATTAGGCTACCCAACTGTCTTGCTCCATATAGGGCTGTGCAAGAGACAAGAGACTTTTGTGAGGTGGAGTCTGGATGATGGTTTTTGACAGTTGTTGGTCAAACAAAAAGAAATCATGTCTCCTTTAGGAATACCTCATAAACGCCTCTTCAAGGTTGAAAAAGCATATGTAGTTAACCTCCAAAAGTTTTCTTCACAGTTGCACACAGAAACATATAAAAGGTTAAAATAAGACAATTAAATGTAATAATATTAGCTTATTTTAAATTTGATGTCAGCATCACATCTCAAAAATGTTTAGACAGGAACAACAAAAGGCTGGAAAAGTGAGTGAGTGGCATTAAAAAGAAACAGCTGGAGAAATATTTAGGAAACTGTTTAGGTTCATTGGCAACAGGTCAGTAATGTGATTGGGTGTAAAAGGAGCCTCTTAGAGAGGCAGGGTTTCTCAGGACTAAAGATGAGCAGAGGTTCACCGATCTGCAAAAATCCGCATCTACAAATTACAGAACAATTTCAGAATAATATTTCCCAACATAAAATTGTGAAGACTTTGAATAACTCATCATCTACTGTACATAATATCATTAAAGGATTCAGAGAATCTGGTGAAATCTCTGTGCGCAAGCAACAGGGCTAAAAAAAAAAAATCAATATTGGATGCCTTGGATCTTTGGGCCTTCAGGCAGCTCTGCATTAAAAACAGACACGATTCTCTTGTGGAAATCACTGCAGTGACTCAGAAATCCAGAAATCAAATGTCTGTGAATACAGTTTGCAGTGCCTTCCACAAATGTAGGTTAAAACTCTATCATGTAAATAAGAAGCCATATGTGGACATTATCCAGAAATACTGCTGTATTCTTTGGGCCAAAGCTCATTTAAAATGGACTGAGGAAAAATGGAAAACTATGGTGAGACCAACTGAAATCTGAAATTCTTTTTTTGGAAAACATGGACTAAATAGGAGAGGGACCATCTGGTTTGTTATCAGCACTTAAGTTCAAAAGCCTGCATGATCTCATGGTATGAGGGTACATTGGTGACTATTGAACTTGCAGCTTGCACCTCTGAAGGTGTATACAGGTATGAGAGCAACACATGTTGTCATCAATATTTTCATTATATTTTTGCTGGTACGAGACTATGACAGAAAGTGTTTCTGTGCTGTGCTTAAATTTTGTATGTGTCACAGAAACATAAAGAATAATAAGAGAAGGCTCCAGCCTAATGAATACTTTAGTGACCTCAGGCATCCTGGTACAAAAAGGCCAGATTTTGGGGCAGAGTACAAAAACTGTGGAGCCGAGCAGCCACTGACATGCAACATTTATCAGAGGTGACACCTCTGGACATATATAACTTCTTTTTGTAGTAAAGAAGCCTCAGAATAACCTTCAACTGAATAAGACAGTGCCAAGCATTGTTGGACCAGTTATTTTTGTTTCTCCCAAAGGTTCACAGGTATATGGGAAAGTGGGGTGCTTAGCAATGGATAAGGCATGGGAAACAGGATCAAGGTCAAAATAAACCTCAATCTGCTTTCAGATATGTATGAGACTGAATATGATGGGGTTGTTATTAAACATCCTCTTATTTATTTTAGTTGGGGCTAATAGGATTGCACCTGTTGAGTATGGGAGGCAGTCTTCCTGCTCCATTTTTTAAATATTGTTGTGGAAGTATTTAATTAGAAGGTGAAAGTCTTAATGGCTGCATCATAATAACATCATAATAACAGAGACCCAATCCTCCTACCAGTTTAATAAATACACTTCAAAGGAGCACTGCTCTTAGATTTTGCTTTTGAAATAACAACAGCATTACTGCACAGTAGTTATGCATTTAGCCCAAAATAATCAGAATTTTTTGCTGCGTGTTGAATCTTAAGGTAAATGGAAAACAAGTTAAAAGCTCACCATCCTCACTTTTTTAGCCCACACCTGTGGAGTTGCAGCTGTATCGCCACAAGCTTGGGCTCATTTGACAGGGAACCTGTCATGTTATTTGTGTAGCAGTGTCCTTGAGGCCAGGCTGTGAAGATTTCCCCACCTTGGAAGCTGGTTGTGAGCTGGCCAGGATCGAGGTACCAGAAGCCACAGTTGCTGGCATGTCCTCTGCACAGGCACTGGCCTGGAGCTGCTGGAAGATATAGGACAGGTGGCCTTCAGAGCAACCCGGCAACCAAGAAGTGACACCGGTGCCAGGGTTTTGCACATATTTGACAATAAAGAATAAGTCCAGAAGTATTCAGTATCTGAAAATTAATTTCACAACTTGGGATGATTATTCAAAATGTCAGTTTAAAAACAAGGCCTCTGCAATGCACCATATCACGCTACAGTAACGTCTCATTTAGTAACTGCTGTAAGTGGGGTGTTAGGAACAATAGGCTTTTCCCAACATGACTGTCAAAGCTGCTGTTTTAGACTGGCTGAATAAACTCACTGAGGAGCTCTGGGGTAAAGCTGCATTGCTAAGAATGAGAAGGTCCCTTAGCATAACACGATGCCTGTTTGTATATTTATTAAAGTTAAAGTCAAGTCTTTTCATTGGTCCTTATCCACACTCAGGCAGATGTTTAACAGTAAGCTGAAAGCTCTGTATGTGTTTTTGACCTTAATATAACACCAGGCCACTGTGATTACACTGTGATTAGAGGAAAGACCTCGCACCCCTTGCAGCATGGCTCAGGAGTAAAACATACTTCACACCAACGGTTGTTTCACACTGCTAAACACTTCATTAAAAATATTCACTGAGTTTGATTTCATAGAAAATTGCACATTCTTGTAACGTAGCTTTTCTGAGCTGATGAAGCGATGCTATGTAAACTGTATCAGAAGCAGTAATTAGAAACTGAAGTGCTACTTGAAAGATTATGAAGCTTCTAAATGTTCTATATTTCTGCATTAATTTGACCTAAAACATCATCAGATTTTTACACATGGTCTAAAATCAGATAACGAGAATCTAGACAACCAAACAAGACTGGAAATTAATCCAGCATTACATTTGTAAGTAGCAAAACTATGGTAAAAAGTAAGTGGGCACCTTGGATATATTTCTATAAAATCTATCTATCAAAGTCTGATTTTCCAACACATTTATGGAAGAATTGTTGATGCTCATCAAGCAGAAAAAGTTACATATCTAATAAGTCTGGAAAGGGGAAACAGAGACTCTTCTCCAAAGAGCTCTTCTACTGTTCAGTTTTCTACAGATCACGTGGACCAACTGGAGTGGGTGGTGCTCCAGGGCCCAGAGAATATATGGAGGCTTTTTAAGTTTAGGTCATGGTTCTATCTTTTGAACCAAAACCTGATTTTATTTATGCAGTATACATTTTCCTTAGGAACTGAATTTTAGCTGCAGATATTTATTTATTAATTTATTCTATTAATTATTTTACACTTCATTGATTCAAAATAGGTGCCTTTTCTGAAAACTTTTGATGGTGATGGGCATGCTGGGAAATATGTTACTTGTGCCTCCTGGCTGTGCCCTCTGTCAAGCACTGATTTAGAAAATGCACCCAAACCTGTTGATGTCAACTATGTGACATATGAGTGTGTTGGAGTAGTTCTTCAGCACAGCTTGCATTAGAGATCATATTTAGCAAGCCAAAGGAAAGAAGTGGTGTGCAATAAAAAGCAAACAAAAAAAAACAAAAAATGACAGAGAAAAGAAAGCAGGATGAGTATACCACCAGGAAGTTGGATTTGAGCAGTGTTGTCAATGACTGTGCAGAGCACAAAGTTCTGATGGGTGAGTAGTTTGTGTATGTGTTTTTTTGTAAAGGATTGAAACACTGTTACCACTTATATGTTGAAAATATGTACTCATACTGTAATATGTGTATGTGTGATATATTTAGAAGCTGGTCCACAGGAAATAATTGTTGAATGAGGAGTTCTGTAAATGAGTGTGCTTGTTATACGGTGATCCTCCCCAGTCAGTCTGTGAGGACCTGTGATTAATGGGCTTCTCTCTGTTGTTGCTTACAGACATTACAGCTGTCTTTGTGTTATTTTAGCAAAGGCTGAATCTTTTGGGCGTGTGGTAGTCTTGTTGAAGATGGTGTCAGTTTGTAGCATGGGCTTAGATAAACATGTCCATTCCCCCAATCACTGGCTGCCGGAGCTGTCCATGGTGCTGATCAAAAGCTGGAATGGGGCTACTGATTGATAACTATACTACTGATTATTGGTATATGATATTATTTTTTTCACTTGCACAGTGTGTGTGTGTGTGTGTGTGTGTGTGTGTGTGTGTGTGTGTGTGTGTTTGCTCAGTACCACGTGGCAGTAAAGGCCCAAATATATGCTGCCCCAGGCCCTATCACACAGTTGGAACACACCTATGGCTGGAACATTGTTTTATGAACAGATGACACCAAAATAGAACTTTCTGGTTTAAATGGACAGCAGAAAAGAAAAAGAAAAAAGAATCCCAGTATAACAATCTCCCACTTTCCAATTTCCCATCTGTGAGACACGGTGGTAGGGCTATGATTTGAGACTGTTTTGCTACATCTCACTAGTAAGGTGTACCATTGCTGATGCAGCAATAAATTCTGAATTCTTCCAGAGATTTCAAAGGAAAATATTAAAACATATGTCCATGAACTGATTGAAAAGTAGCAGGACAATAATCCTTATCACACATGATGTTCTATCCAAGAATAGTTAAATGAAATTTAATGTTTAGAATAGTCGAGTTAAGGTCCCGACCTGGCCTGAAGAGATCTGTTCATGTGTGGAAACCCACCAACATCCTGGAGTTAAAGCTCTTTTCTGTGGTGGAGTGGACTAAATTCTGTCAAGTGGAGTTCTATGAATTGATTCTTCTCATCCCCTTTTCAGATTTGTGTTACAACCTGATGATCTTTTAGATCCTATTCATGCAGAAATATAGAAAAACAAACTTTCAAGCACCACTGCAACAGAAACAGCATGATGTTAGCAGAGTTTAAGGGTCTCAGCCCTTAGAGTGAATGTGCACTTTTTTTCCCTCATACATTTTCAGTCTGAGCTCCACACAACAAATTGTTGCCAGATCCAAGTCGTGATATTAGGCATAAAGAAGATTTTGATGGATTACATTTATTCCATGCATGACTGATGAAAGAAGGTATCAAACCTGCCACAGGTACCGGGTGTTCTTTTTTTTTGTGCTCTGCTGGAGCAGCTTTATGCTGATGGCAACATCTTCTGCTTGTACTGCTTGTAGGCCCTGTTTGACTTTTGTTTGGTTATTTAGCAGCTTTCCAGCTGGTAGGCAACTAGCATCTGGGTGCTTCGGCTTATTTGCTCTCTATCGTGCTCACTGCAATTTCATATGCTCGCTGACACTGCTAATGTTCATCATGTTGTGATCTGTGTAATGTAATGGCCAAGTAGGTGATTACTGCCCTGCTTTAGCATCAACATAATGTTAAAGCTGCACCCAGATGTGATTAATTATGCCACCGTTGACTTTCGACAAGTCTGGTTCAGATAATTGCGTGTCTTCTTCTGTGTGTGCATTTGTGTGCTTTTATCTGATGCTAGTAAAATCTGCAGAGGGTTTGGGTTATAGCCAGTAGGCTATGTTTGCAAAGCACTGCACAGAGAGGAATATATACACATTCATAAATATATGAAAAAGCCCTGATCCAGAGGCATGTAGACTTTAATACAACACGCGCCACATTTATCTTCCCACACCTCTGAAAACTTTCTCTGTTTACATATAATTTTTTTTGTTTTTATCTTTTTTGAGTAATTACCATAGACAGCATGACTATGAAATGTACTTCTGCGCAGGTTGTGGGTGTGAAGAAAAAAACAAAACCGAAAATTGCATTTGTGCTTTTTGCAGCTCAGACAAAAAGAGGTCATCTCTGTCTAAACAGATGTTTGCTTTTCTGCTGAAATAATGCTGAGCCAGTGTTCCTAGACTACTTATAAATACGCTGTGTACTTGAATCTTGTGGGGCCTTCAACTGTGGGTTGTGAGGTGGCATATAAAATACAAAGGTCTTGCTTAATTGACACATAGCGCATGTTTCCACCTCATCCTAATCTGTAAGATTTTATAAATATGTAGGGGAGATGAGGGGTAATTGTAACACCCTCAGTTTGACCCTCTCTCTGCCTAGGAAAAGGAAGCCCTGGCTGAAATTTTGAAGCTGTAGTGAATATTTATCCTGCTGTTTAAAAGTTTCAATGAATGCAAGTTTAAACTTACGGTACATCAGTTTAATCTGTAGGTTATTGGTGAAAGTAGATGTGGGGAAAGCACACACATATTGTTGTTGGTAGCCAGCAGACATTTGTTACTACATTTGTTGTTGAGTACTACAATTGCCCAGAGCCACATGGCCCACTGTAAGTACCTTGTTTGTCCTTGCTAAAATACTTTATTTTAACAAAATTAATATTTTCAGCTCAGTTACTTTCAGAAGAGCATTTTGAAATAAATGTGATTGTTGTAATAAAGAAGCTCATCGATAAGCTTTTTAAAAAAAAAAAATCTGTTCCAAACAATATGAGACACTGATAGAGTGTGTGAATATTATTTATATCTACAGAGCGAACTTCCTTTCATTACCAATGTGCCGCTACAGTTATTTTAAAGTGGTTTGATTGTGTAAGAACCAGTAAAACCAGATAATTTCTTTATTTGGAAGAAGCACAGAAAGAGGCCTAATCTCTGAGGAATGTTTCCAGCAACTCATCGAATCTGTGATTTTGCTCTACATCGACATGTCAGCATGACAAAGTTGCTGCAGATTCATCAACTGCACATCCATGATGTGAATCTCCTGTTTCACTACATCCCAGAGGTTCCTCGTTTGGATTGACTGTGGAGGTCATTTAAGTACAGTGAACCAAATGACTAAGGAGCCCAAAGGTTGCCAAAAAAAAAAAAAAGTCCCCCACACCATTACACCACCAAGAGCCTGAGCTGCTAATTTAAGGCAGGATGGATTCATGCTTTGCTTAAATTCTGCAGAAACTGGGACTCATCAGACCAGGGAACGTTTTTCTAATTTTGTTTTGTCCAAGTGTGGTGAACCTGTCTGAACTGTAACCTCAGTTTTCTGTTCTTAGCTGACAGGAGTGTTGCCCGGTGTGGTCTTCTGCTGCTGTTGCCCATCTGCTCCAGGTTCTGATATGTTGTGTGCTCAGAGATGCTCTTCTGCATATCTTGGTTGCAAGGAGCAGTTGTTTGAATTACTGTTGCCTTCCTATCAGCTTGAAGCAATCCATTCTCCTTAATACACCTATCTGAAATCAAAGTTTGCCTTTGTGAAGCTGCGCCTGGACTAAATTATAAGTAGGAACTACATTAATAAAATAAAATTCTACATTTTACAAAATATCAAAAGATTAGTGAATTGAATTCTCATTTCTTCAAGGCTAGAACAGATTCAGTAGTAAATCAATGACATTTTATGTTATTTTGCTTTCATTAATCTGTCATGTTCAGTTCTGTAGAAAGACACAGCTTCTGAAGTTAGTCACTGGCCATGAATGGTGGAATTACTGAGATAACCCTGAACACTCAGCTTGCATTTGGCATGCATTAGATATCTGCTGCTCTTCAAAGGAGACCCAAACTTCACACAATGCTTTAATTATTAACAAGACAGAAACAAGTCTTTATTTTTATTTTCTAATACATGATGAATGTATAATGATACAGCTGGGGTTTAATAACATCAAATACAAATGTAGCCACATACCTGACTGTGTATTGAATCCAGATCTCTTTGGCTCTCATCTGTGATCACATTTTATTTTATACTTTCTAAATAACACAATTTAAAATCATTAAAAATTTCTGTTGACACGTGTACGGCCTTTCTGTTTTCTGAGAATGTTACAAACTGAAAATAAAATGAGCAGCATGCATCAAATTTTGCTGTCTGCCTTCCAGCCTGGCATTCCGAATATGTGCTCTCAACAGGGAACTGTGCAACATGGTTGAAGGATCGCGGTTTTTTAAAATTTATTTATATAACAGTTGATGGTGATGTATTGGCAAATAGCTACATACGGGCTGATATATTGGCTGGGCTCTAATTTATCGTAGCTTCACTCAGCTTTTTAGCATCTTTTAGCTCACTGTCTTGGTTTTACACCATGCAACTTTTCAGCTGCGCTTCAGTCCCACCACTCATGTTTGCAATACTTTAAAATGATACAGCAGTAGTGTTTGCCTCGGGGGGGGGGGAAGGAAATGAAGTTTGAATTTCATTTAGCCAGAAACACAGGCTTGGTCACATGATGCGCTTGGCTCCCCTTCAGTGTAAGTTTTCAACATGCAGCGTGGTCCGATAGAGTCCAGGTATGCCTGCATTTCTGGAGTAGACACAAGGGGGCTCTGCTGATGTCATCATTGTTGGTTACCAAGTGTTCCAAATGTTACCAAAAGTAGGTTGCAAATGGAAGAATTTTGCATTTTAATGTGCACTTTACATTGTTAGATTGTATTTTAACCCAAATCCAGAGTTTTCCTCTACTTTCAGTGTCTAAACCTAACTAAGAGTCAAAAACTAAAATAAAATGAAGTGGGGGGAAAAAGGGGGATGCCTCACAGGATTCAAACTCCTGTCTTCTGGTTGAAGCTTGAGTGATTATGCCGCCCTTCATCCAGACTTTTGTAGGTTGTTTTTTTTTTTTTCTTTTGTTCCCGTTCCTGCTGAAAATTGATGTTCGGGCATCCCTGTGCCTCAGCCTCAACAAGTGTAACAAGAAGGGCTTTCTGACCAAGTGGGACTGTGTGAGGAGTTGAGAGTGAAAATGGGTTGCCAGATCTTTTCCAATGTGTAAATGGTCAGGTGTTTGCTAATACTGGGCACGCTAACTTTAGAACACAATGAATCAGTGTCCTCAGCTTAAAGGTGAAAATCAGTCTCTGAAGATTTCACATCTGATGGAGAGCACAAGCTGGAAGTGATAAAATCAACAGCGTTAAATACAAATTGTATAAGTAAGCATCCTTCTCCGACAGTTTATGTGATGCTGTGCCAAGTAGCACTTGATGCCAGGGAGATAGAAAAGAGAGGCCTCTGTAAGCGCAACATTGATCTTCTCCTTTGAAGAAATGTCTCCACGGTAGCAAAGATCAAACTTCCCAACACGCCGCTGCGCTACAGTGTTGTTTGTTTTTGTCTTTGGAATTCTTTAGCCACCAATGCAACTTTGATAAAATATGCATAAAGCTGAAAAACATTTCAGTCCATCCATGTTTTTTTTTTCTGCATTGCTGGTGAGTCCCATGTCATGAGGAATCCCACAATGCTTTGCAAAGCAACTCCACTTATGCCACATTGGAAATGTGTGGGGGCATCACATTGCTTTCAGTGAGTCTTCACCCTGCGGCTGAAAAATGCTTTATTGAATCTCTTGTGCTATTGCCGTCACTTGTTGAAATGACAAATAATGCCTGGAAGAGATTGCATCAGTTCTAACAAATGTTTTTTTTTTCTTAATGCAAAAATACACAAATTTGAGGTATAGAGAAAAGTAGAATTGGCCTCTGGACTCTCCAACCCTATTACATACAGTGTGAGCAGCCAGGCTGCTAAAACCAGCTCTATCAGACACACTGTAATGCTGTTCTAGGAATATTTTCCAGTGGGCTTATGTGTAATATTATGTTCAGATTTAAAGTAAGAGAGCAACTACCACCTCTTCACGCCTCCCTTTCCCCCCATCTTTCTTTCACTGATCATCAACAGCCATTCAAAAGCTGAAATTATTTGCTGAAAGAATCTTGGCCAGTTGGATGAGCAACAGAGAAGAAAAGGAGTGAGATGGAAAAGCTAAATAACAAATGCATTCATATATGGTCATTAGCATTTGAACAATTGCTCAAGCACCCTCTCTGGCACAAAGCCCTTGTCATATTCATACCTGGACTCTCGCCACAAACAGACTCACAAATATACAGGCCACTCCACAATCTACTCCTGTCTGTCTGTGGTATTATTTCGAGCACTGTAGCATTTTTTTAAATAGTAAATGCCACACAAAAATGCAAAGGAAAAGAGAGGAGAGGAAAGGAGAGGGAAAGAGGGGAGAGGGAAGGAGGGGAGAAAAAGAGAAGATGACAGTGCCTGAGGGAACAAACATCACCTCCTGTCTGGCTTTCTGACAGCAAGGAGCAGACAGGTGGAGAATAGAAGGGGACGAACAGAAGCACAGAGTGTGTGTGTGTGTGTTTTTTTTTGTTTGTGTATGTGTGCATGGGTGCAGCATCTTTCCAGCTGAGAGAAGGGCATCTGTCTGTCTCTGCTCGGCTCGGACTGTAGCATGCGGCAGCTGTCCGTGTGTGTCTGAGAGGTGTGCTATTAGACGCTATACCTGTCCAGTGTCTCACCACATATCCCAAATACCATCATGCATCAGTCCGGCCGTCTGTTATCCCCATGCTGTCTGTCACTCTGCCTGTCTGTCCATGTGTCTGTCTATCATTGAAGCAAAGCAGCATGTTCCTATTGCAGTGAGCACACTTTGCATCTATCTGCCCACCTGCTTGTCTTTTTGACACATCCGTAGCTATGCCGCGTTCCTGTCACTCTACATACCATCACAGGCTTTCTGTTTACCCTCTGCATATGCCACCGCGATCTGCCCCTGTGGATCTTATATAGTGATAGATATACTGGGATCAAAGCTCTGCAGTTCCTGCAGGGAGCCCCCCCCCCCCAACTTCTCAGCTCATGACAGTGGCCTTCAAAGCGAGCATGATGTCAGCTTGTACACATATAAAGCACACATATGCACTCACAGGCAGAAAAAGTGTCCGGAAGCAGACAGGCTAACCAATTGTGCACTTGTGTTTTGAATATGAAGGCACCGAAGTACTGTAGTTGTTTCACAACTGTAAGGGGTTAAAGAGTAGCTTAACATAATAACAGTGGACAGGTTGACACAGAAGACGGTAACTGGCAACAGATCAGTGTCAATAATACACCAGCGTAATCTGATAGCTTTTCTGAGAAAAAACAAAAACAAACATATAATAGGAAGAAGCACTCCAAGAGCACAAACCTGCACCAAGGCAGCTCACTCTCTGGGCAGGATTTACTTTTCAGGGAATAGTATTTTATTTTGTATATGTTCATTATGTTTTCTTTGCTCTTTTTAAATGTACTTTAAGAAGTCTGTAGTGCAGTAAAAATCAGAGAAGGGCAGCATGACAGATGTTTACTATCAACAAACATTATGCATGAGTAGGTCATGGATAAGAGGCATTGATTTGTAAATAATGGGACATGTATAACTTATTATATAATATTATACTACAGTATATTTCTAACTAACTAACTTATTTATACTAGGACCACACTGAGGGGAGTCCAAATAGCTGGATTAAAAAGAACCAGGTGCAACTAATCAAGGAAGCAACTGAATAAACACAGAGACCCTAACATACGAGAGATTATAAGAATTAAGGCCAAAGATACAAAGCATAAAAAAAGCAATTAAAAACTAAGAACCAAATATAACATCAAATAATGAACAAGAATTCATTATTAACTCAAAAACCCTGGGTCCAAGCATGTTGGGTTCGTCCGACTAATAGGGTTATTTATGCTAGCAAGCTAATTTGGCAGCATGTGTTTTCCTGCCCTGGCCAGTGATACAAAAATAAAGTAAGAAAAAAAACCTAAAACAAGTAATACAACATTTGAAAATGGCTGGAATTGTTGAGAGAAGATACACAATATGGCCATAAAGAGGGTAAGCATGGGAATACACTGTAGTCAAAGTCAAAGTGATTTTGAAAATGGACGGATGGCTGTTTGGTACCTTTTTAGTACAGTGGCCGACCCCGTCTCTTTTCCTGAACAAAGCTGTTGAAGGTCTTTTACTGTGTGGACACACACACACACACACACACACACACACTTGCAGATTTATTTAGGGGGGAAAGGCCTTGCTCTAGTTTCTGTCTTGCTCTTGTACTACTTTATTGTTAGCTTGTCTACTAAGTTAACTAAAAAAACTGAGTTACCAAAATAAACCTGGAGTCAGCAAACTCTGTGAGCCTCATGACCCACCAGTTACCTCACAGACAGAACTGATCCAGCCAGAGGATCCCTCACTTTACTACTAAAGATATCAACTTGCTAACGCGTGTAACCCTTATAATGTTAGCCATTGTCAGAGATGTTATTAGGAAAAAAAAATGTTATTAGGAAAAAAAAATCACATCCATTAAAGTTTTGACTTGATAAAGTCACTAGATAATAGACCACAGGATTACTGAATTCATTAGAATTTATCGATCAGGACTGAAACAGCGGTCGTTCTTAGATTGTGATCTTCTCTGAGGTCTAGGGATTATACAGAGCCTATTGAAGTGTTGTGCTATTTTCAGAAAAGAAAACTTACTTACTTATTTTAATAAATGTAAGTTTTCAAGGTGTTGAGCAGCCCAAACAAAATTCCATTTTCATGCCCGTTGCATTAAGATAGGGGCAGAAATCACAGAGAACGCTTTTCAGATAAAACCAAAGCTGTTTGCACGAGTAGAAAAGCTAAGTGTGAAAATGTGCTTATGTAATTGGGTGAACTGAGTCTTTTAACTTGAAACATGCATGATTTTACTTGATCATAAACTGTACAGCTGAGAAAGAACTGACACCCCTAGCTGAATGTGTGATGTCTGAGAACACAGTAAACCCGCTTGCTTTTGTGGTACAAGTTGTTTCTTTGCACAGTGCCTAAAAGCCTAAAAGCGTATTTTCTGGTACTGGGTACAATATATCCAGCCTGGTTCTGCTGCCTGGCCAACTGAGTTTGCCTGCCAAACATATGTATGGCAAAACTGACTCTCCAGGCTGCAGCAAAGTGAAGCACATCCAGGCAGACGTGCACCCTGGCCCGAGGAAGAGAAGAAGAAACATTCAAAGCTCACTCTGACAAATGTATATGTTTAATTTAATCATGTAATCACCCGCTCCATAGTTCAATAATAAAGAGAGCGAAACAGACAAGTACACACACACACACACACACACACACACAGAGTCCCGCCCCAGAGGATAAATCAGTCCTTTCATGCTCTGCCGTCTGGCTGGCCCTGTTATACTGTGTTTCTGTAACACAGAGAGAGCAGTCTCTCTCTTTTACTATTCTAATGGTCACACATACATCTCCCTCCCTCCCACTCACTCTGTGTTCTTCAAAGGGTTTCTGGTGGAGTCAAACTACAGGTACACTGTACAGTGAAGATACTGGACTTACAGCATGTGTAACGACCAAGCAGGGCATATCAGCCTAATGAAATGTGGGTGCGCACATGTGTCGGTATGTGTGTGAAGATGACGAGGTATAATTTGTTCTTTAAGTGATAAGGCCGAGGTAATGGCTTTTTGAAATAGGACCATGGCGATGATAAAGATGGCCTGATTAACATGAATGTAATAATGTTATCACTGGACTGTAATCGGGGGATGATTTGGTGCCGATAATGGTGTTGTTAATGGTGATGGTGCCCCTGCTGAAAAAGTGGCATATTATAAAAAAAGGGGCAAATTCAAAGGCTGCTATAAAAAGGTCAGAAAACAGTGTTTCTCTTTTTCATATTAAAGATGCACCAGTGACTCTTTACCAAGACCCAACTTTGGATAAAAGTTATGGATAATGCATGGCTAGAAACACAAACACAAGATATCCATCCATCCATCCATCCATCCATCCATATTCTTACCCACTTCCAACTAGGGATGCGGTGGGATGGTGGGCTGGAGGCTATTCAAGCTGACATTCGGTGGTACGTTGAATACTAAGAGTCCTCAGTGGGTTAAAACGTGATGCTAAGTGGTCATGACCAAGCGTTGATATCTAACAAGCTGGAGCTGAGACCAGTCATCTCTGAGATACTGGACTCTTTGACAAAACAGTAACATTTGCTGCTCTGTATCTCTGCTCCAGTGTCTTTGCAAGCAAAAGAGAAGCCACTTGTAAAACATTGCACTAAAGTCCCGTTAATGCTTAAAAAAAGGTCAGCTTTAATATTGCAGCAATGGAATAAAGACAGGGATTTGGAGTGCTGAAAGAGGCTCCTTTACTAACAGTGACTGATAATTATAGTTATGATTACTGATTAAATTTATCAAATGTTAAAAAAAAAATGTTGGCACCACTTTCTAATGAGGCGTGGTTCATAAAGACTGCTTAATTAATGGTTAATAAATGCTTCTCTAACACTTTATATGTGATTACCCATGCTTGGGCTTGACTAAATGCGAGCCCAACAAAGACTCCTCAAGTTAGCACAGAATATAGAGAATGTCTCAACAAGAATAATTATAATATGATGTTTCAGAAAACTTTTGGAAAGAACATTTGGCATTATTTTTAAGATGACCCTCTTTATAAAGGTTTTCGTTGCCTCAAGGATATTTAAATCAGATCATGGGTGGCACCTTCAGCACTGTCGCCTCAAAGCAAGAAGGTCCTGGGTTCGAATCCACCAGCTGGCTGGGGCCTTTCTCTGTGGAGTTTGCATGTTTTCCTTGTGCCTGCGTGGGTTCTCTCTGGGGACTCCGGCTTCCTCCCACAGTGCAAAGTGTTAGCTAAATTGTTGATTCTGAATTGGCCGTAGGTGCGAATGTGAATGTGACTGGCTGTCTGTCTCTCTCTGCTAGCTCTGTAATAGACTGACAACCTGACCAGGGCATGCCCTGCCTCTAGCCCAGTAATAGCTGGGAAAAGCTCAGCTTCCCCATGACCCTGAATTGGATAAGTGGTTAAGAAAATGGATGGATGCATGGCTCCTGCTTCTTTTTCTAATAGGTCTGGCAACCCAAATATATTAGTGGATTAGTAGATTTATTAACAATGGCTTGAAACATTAGTCATTCTTAAAAACCAATATTATTAAAAGTTGTACCAAAAATCCTTTTAAAATTTTCCTTTAATACGATTAGTGTTTCTAAAGTGACTGGTGGCATAGCCTTGTTGTAGTCAACCTCTCCTCTACACTAATGGAGTGAGATAATGCTTTAATTTTCTAAATAGCCTGGCAACCCAAAGCTCCATAATGTGTTTTTGATCTTAGTAATATCTTATAACTACTGTGCAGAGCTTAAGTATATTATCTATTAAGTCCCAATTAAGGGTTTAGAACATATAGACTGGAAAAAATGCCTTTTTTAGAGCGCATTACTGAACTTTTGCTTATGATAAAGAAACGTATTCACAGCGTGGGCTGTAACTGTAATAGTACAGGAAAATTACTGTACACAAGAAACTTCACCGCACGAATATAAGGCAGATGAGGATGATGCGTTGATACGTGATGAATGATGATCGTGATGATCACGCTGGTGGCGGAGGTGGTGGATGTGATTATGAGTGATGATGGACATAATACTGAAATTAATCACTCCCGAGGAAAAAAAAAAGCGGTGATAAAGAACTCGTGGCAGGACAAAGAAAGAGAACACAGTGGAAAATAGGAGGTGGGAAAAACGTGTGCGGATTTTCAGGAGTGACGTTTGAAAAGAGAGAGCGAGAGAGGGAGACGGGGGAGAGAGAGACGGAGGGAGACGGCGCGATAACAGTGTTTGCCCTTCTTGGACTCAGTTTTGTGACCGGCTGACGGACAGCGCTTGCAAAGGACGAAGAAACTTGAGGCAATCCCACCAACATCCGACATCCAGGTAAATGCAGAAATTAATTTGTCCTAACCCAGATAACCCTGTCATTGAAAGCATGGTTTCTTTCTTTCTTTCTTTTTTATTTTTACCTCGGTCGGGCTGGCTGAAGATCGGACCCAGTTTTCCCTCGCTTGGTATTTGGGAATTTTCGTTTCTCCCCGTCTCCTCTCAGGCATCGCGCCTTAACATTCACCATTTTAAAACGGGAAATTACGGCACGTGACACTCCAAATACCCCAGTATCGATCCGTGCGTCCTCTTCACTATTTCAGCGAAACAGATGAATGTGCTTAATTCTCGCGGCGGTCCGACTCCGTGCGTATTTCCGAGACTCCGGAGGGTCTGACGGGCTTCAGTCGCTGTAAAAGTATCTCGCTCTAATCTCAGCGCAAAATTAAGCACGAACTGTTGTTATAAAAATGATTATAGAGCACTCGGATTCATAATGGCCGACAGTGAACATAAAGACCTAATTGGGAGCCTGTGGTAAGAGAGATTGAGGGACTTGTCCAGTGTGCTTTTATGTAGGGGAATTTCACAAAAGAGTTACTGTTGTGTAGACTGATTGATTATGTTATTGGTCCATTCATCGATTCCGCCAATTCTGTAGTTCATGTATTCCCTCGGATCACGGGGTGTCACTTTTAGTGCAAACTGGACAGGCGCAATATTTTTACGCGTGCGAGCCGATTCCCAACAGACGGGGTGCACAGCGACCGACAGACTGGCACTATACACCGACACCCCGGGGCAAATATTTTACCTGCGCGCCGTCCGTATGTGGAAATTTGTCTGCGGTTCAGCGCGTCCCTAATGAGGGTGATCGGCTGCGAGTCGCTTCAAAAACCCGGCTTAATTGCGTCCATTTATTACGCGACCCTATAAGTCGGCGATAATCAGTATTTGGCTTCATATCCACGGGTGTCTGGTAACGCGCCTGTGTGCGCTGGTTTAGCACAAATCTTATTTATTTATTTGTGTGAGACCTTAAGCATGCCTTGCTCTATTGGGAAATACATTTTCTTAGATTTATGACCTGCCTTCTCAGGTTATATCGATTATGGCAGCCTACTGCTGTGCTTTTTTTTTGTAAGAGCCAGAAAAGTGGGTCTGCCACATCTATATATAATTTCTTCATGTTGTAGGGTGCACAGCAAGCTTTTGATGCAGTCATCTCTGCAGCTGGGTCAATTCTCAAGAGGAAAATCTCTGCCACGATGGCCCCCCTGTTGAACATATACATAAAAACTAATGTGATACATGAATGACACACACACACACACACACACACACACACACACACACGATTAGTCTTAAGCGACTATAATGGCTCTGATCAGTGTGAGACATGTTTATGTATGTGGAGAGCTCATGTATTATACATCACTGCTGCACCAGGGTGTATGGGTGCAATCAGCTCAATGTCTGTGAATACCACAGCTGCAAATGTGTTTATGTACATCAGTGACGAATGCAACTGTGTTTATCTTTGAGTGTACCTTTGATTGCATGAGCACATTTGTGAAGCTTTCCGTGGACCAGCTGTGATATTACAAGGGTCTTCTGTGGAAAAAATGCAAATGATTGAGACTAGTATTTGTATAAGCCATCCTTATCTTGTGATATGGATAAGAGAAAAAACCTGTTATCATTCATTTGTTAACTGTTCATGCCTAATAGCCTTTGCCCTGATGGGGAGCAAAGAGGGAAAGGAGATGTAAAGGAGGGCCGAGAAGGAGGAGGAAGAGGGGAGGTTAGGAGACATCAAGGGATAGGAGGGGGTAGTATGGCGAAAGAGGAAGTAAATGAAATATGGACAGGGGTCAGATAGAACATGTGGCGAGATTAGAGGAAAGAGTGGGAAATGAGTGGTGGGCGGGTGGAAGATGGAGAAGAAAAGGATGGGAGGGCAACAGTAGAAAGAGACAGGTTGCACTGAGTCAGTGACTTATGTTGGTGATAAAACTGCCTGAAGAATACAAAGAAAAAGAAAGGTGCTGTTGTTGTGACAAGAGAAGGACACGACAAATCCCATTAGCAGACATTCCCAGGTGTTGTGGGCGACAGTAGAAGAAGAAGAAGGGTTTGCAGTAGATGGTGAGTTACTGAGGGGATGGAGGATGACACAGAGGACTTATAAAAAGCGTGTGCGAGTTCAGAAGAGGAACAACAGAGCCGAGGAGGCTGCACAGAGCAGCATTTGGATTCAGGCCTTGAATGAAGATTTTCTTTAACCATTTTCACCTGCCAATCTTGCATAACCTTGTTGCCTCTCATGCCTGAAGTGGCTTCTAACGCTTTGCCAGCAAGACAGATCACTTACTAATACTGTTTCAGAGAGTCCGCTAGCTGTCTTCATTTAAAGGCTCAATCAAAAGCAATCAATGACATGCCCTCAAAGATGCTGCAGTCATGTCCAAACACGCTGATCACCATTCCAAGGAGAGAAAGATGCCTTTGCGTGCAGCTCCCCTGCATGGGAAACACACACACAGGGGACATGAGAAATGATCTGTGAGCCTCAGTTTCTGTTTGATTCCCTCCTAATGAGAATAGGAGAACCCCCAAGATGAGCACCCTTGGGGGCTTTTCTGTTCCAACAAAGTGTGTGGCAGTCGACGGACGGCGTACCGTTCATTAGCTGACAATTCAGTGAAATGAATCAGACAACATGGCCTCCCAGGGATCCTTGTGGAGAACAAGGAAATGAATGCTTAGTGCTCAAGACATGAACGTTCCCCAGGGCCCTCACGCAGAGAGGTAATGCAATTGCAGAATTCCTTTTCCTTTTCAATTGTTACAAACGGGAAAGGAAACGAGGAGCTTCTAGGATCTGACATCACCTCAGATCCTGCTTGCACTCCTCTCTTCTTGCTTTTTGGGATTGGAGAAATGAGCTGTGTAAAAACCTTCGGCAGAGTACTATTCCTCTGGTGTCAGTCTTTTGAAGGGGAAGTGAGACGTGTGCGACACTGCAGTGACTTTGCCCAGAACTAAATCTCAACTATATCATCTCCAATTACCTACTCAAGGCAAGAGACTGGCGAGTCATTTTTCATTCATATGTGGTGCTCCCTTTAAAAAGGTAGACGAGGAGGGTGAACTGTGCGCTCCCTCGGTGCCCTTTGATGGTGATTGTGCATCAAAGGAAGGGGAAGACAAATGGTTGCTGATGCAGACTATTTAAGAAGGGAAACTCGCCACTGGTTTCACAGCAAGCATCTCTGAGGGAAAGTGTTGGATTTAGGTTGAACATCCTTCACGCTTTTCTCTGCCCCCCTCCCCACTTCAATTCTGTGATGTGTCCCCAGCGTCCCAAGACTGAGGTTAGAGCAGGACAAGCTGACCCCAGCTTTAGCAGAGCTGCGTTGAAACATGGAGTCACTCTCTCCCCCGGTGGTGGTGATGTGAGGAAGGGTGTGTGTGTGTGTGGGGGGTGGGGGGTGGAGAGGGAGAGACGGTCATTTAGAGGAAATGGCTATGTCTAGCAGTGCAGTCTTTTTCCTCACTATAGGCCTGTGGGATGGTGCTGCAGAGTCTGTCACGGTCTGATTGTTCCCAGATCAACATTGCTGTTTACTCACGTGCACGTGACAACATACGCACGCACACACTCCAGCAATGGCACATACCTCTGTCCAAGACTTAGGAAAGTCACACATAGTCTTCAAATTAGTGTAATTTACAAGCACGCACACACACACACACACCCATGTATTATGGTGATCTCCTTTATATTTTTCCTCTTATGCAAGAAATCAAAGCACAGAGGTGCATTTTCTGTCTGCAGTGGCTCTGCATTACCACCGGGCTGAACTGAATTTCTGAGCGGGACGCTAGATTGGTGGAGGTAACTCCCAGCTCGGTGGTGGATGGCTGTTTGAATGGGTGGCATGAAGGCGGACTCCCGTGGAAAAAAAAAGTGCAGCAACTCGCTCCGCTGGAGACATTATTATACAGAAAGACAGGAGGCTGCTCCAGGCTGTGTGTGGAGGCGTGTGTGTGTATATATGTGTGTAACTTCTGTGTATTTACATTTATACCCTACTGTGCAGAAATGAGAAAGAGACAGGGCAAGGGAGTTGGACACTGACAGAACGAGAAAGCTTATATGACTGTTGGTTGTAGGTGTGTGTTGGTTATAGACCTGCTGCCACTGGCTGAAGTATTTGAGTTGTGAGCTAAAAAGAATCTTTTCTGTAGTTATGTCAGATGGAAACATGGTACTGGGCATTTCCTTTTTTTTTTTCCTGAATCTTTTTGGAACAGCTTCAGTGTTTTCACGCAGGTGCACAGATGTTAAATAAGTATACAAGAAAAGAAATTTAAAAACTAGTGTTAATGGTGAGTCCCTGAAGTTGGATAAAATCCAGAGAAAGAAGCAACACAAATCCAGTGTTGACTAATAACACATATTTCAATAAGGAAAGATCATCAGGAGAAATTGAACAATTATTGAAAATACAAATAGCTGATTTGGCGATTGGACTCTGATGGCCCATCGAAGCTGAAGGGAATCCCAATAGAGAGAGGAATTAGGCAGGACCCCAATGGAGTCTAGACGCTGGTGGTGGTGGTGGTGGTGGAGACTAATATGGAGGCTTGGAAGGAGCTCTTGGGGGGTGAAGGGGAGGAGGTGGGTTGCATGAATGAATCTGGAAGTGATAATGACAAATGAGCAGTGATAATTAAAGCAAGCTGAGCGGAGCCTGATTGGCTCAAGGAAGGCAGGCAGAAAGGTGATTGGACCAGAAGAAATGTGTGCAGCATTGAGTTTGACAGCGTGGGAAAGTGGAGGTCATGTCATATAGAGAGGTGCCCAAATACCTGGGAAAGAATGAGGATGAGTGAGTTCAGATCTTCCTTATTGAACTTATACCAAAGCTTCATGTGTATGACTAAAAGCTGTGTTACTAAAAGTTTACTTTATGCAACTGAGGAATTATACTATAGTTAGTAATCACACTTCTACTGTATTACTATACCAGGTTTGGATCAGGGGTTGAGTACTGAGTGTAATATCACTTTCTTCACTTTGCTTTCAGAGGGTTAGCTTGCATAGGAAATAAGAAAGAGCCCCTAAAAGAGAAAGAGATGCTCCCCCGGTAATTCAAAAGTTGTCGTACTGTTTGTCAGCAGCCAGCTTGCCTCCACCAGCTTTGCCCGCTTTTGGTTGAAGGCAAGCAGTCAGTTAGCATATGTTAGCTTAGCTTCAGTAAGTCCTCGCCGTAAGTCTCCAGGGCAGAGTTAACATGAAGGTTAACAATCTGCAATTATGTTGTAACCGTAGGCTGGCTACTTGTTAAACCACACGCGCCTTGTTTTCTATTTCTACCGCAGTTTCTGTAAACCTTCAGTAAGTTATATGCAGTGAATAATGTGCATTTTCTGTATATGACACCAGGGTGGCCGATTTTCAAGCGTCAGTTGGTGTGGCAGCTGTATCAATAGTCTGCCAGAATTTTTTGAGAAAATAGTCATTTGCGTGAACATGTCCTTTAAGTAGCCCAGAGGGACAGCGCTACAGTGGATCTGAGGTGAAAAAAGCCAACTTAGTGTAAAGCCTGAAGTCCCACGATGCAACAATATGCTAAATGATTCATTAATAACTATCCACCTACATCTGTCCTTGAAATCATGTTATTAGTTTATATATCATTACCTGTTCTTGGAACAACTTAAAAATTCTCTTTATTTGTTATGATAATTTATTTAAACTGCAGCAGCCATATGGTGCCACAAAAAGTGTTTTCATTGTTAACAGGCTTTCCGATTTGAGAGGTCACAGGAGGTATGTTAGATATCCATATTTATAACAGTAAAATAATTATTTCTGCAAATGCTGACTTTAAAGATAGAAAAAAAAACAGAAGAATAATCTTCCAAAAGAAAAAAATAAATAAAATTGTTGTTCAGTTAGATGGAAAATTGTGATTCTGTCTCTGATGACTCAGAAAGAGAAAGGAACAGAGAAGAGTACAGATTGTGATTTACTGTTAGGTCCTGATCATTCCAATGTTCCAGGAATATTAATAGTTGTGAATAATATTTATGATTATTACTGCTGCCGTGCCATATTTGTAAATTTGTGCGGCTGTCTTGCCTTGAGCACTCACATATGGTCTGTGTAGTTGACTCTCACTTTAGGCTATTTAATAAACTCAGAGGAAAGACTCCTACAAGCAGCTAGAAGCATCAACCACAACTTCAGCTCCTGTGAATGTTTGTGGAAACAGGATTAAGCCTATGTAAGTCTCATTCTTAACCTCTGACAGGCTTGTTTGTGTGCTTCTGGCAACTTGGGCTCTCTGTTGTGTTCCATGTACCTACCGTATTCCTGTAATGCGGAAAAAAGGCTAATATTCAAACTTTGCCCAGCATACGGGAAAAAAAAATCTGTTTAACCAAACTGCTCTTTTTTTCATTAAAAAAAAGGGCTTCATTTTATTTAGTGTGAGATTATTTTGGGCAGTGGGAGAACATCTGTCAGGGGAATTACTTTGCACATAACATTCTTTTAAATCACGAGTCATGGTGCTGGGAGGTCTTAGGTGTACAAGTGAAGAACAGATCAAAGAACAGGCATATCAGTCACACAGCCCAGCTTGCATTACTTCCGTGTACAAGGATAATGAGGGTGGAATCCATGAGGGGGATCAAATCTCACTGAGCTGCACTGAAATGAAAGAGGAAACAATTAGTGCATAGCACATGGAATCTGAAATCAGGAAATTGAACATTAAATTAGAGTCTCTCTATTTAGACGTCACATTGAAATGATTAGTTTTTAAAACACGTGACTGAACAGTGGTTTTCAATTTTACAGCTTCCACTGGATTTCCATTTACTTGTCCTTATTTCTCACGCCATAAGTCATAAGCACATATGAAATTGAAGGCACTAGCTGAAGCTACTTAAATAATTTAACCATGGTTTAACACAATTTAGAAAGACTTTAATAAGCTTTGCAACAAAAGGTGCCAATGACTGTAACCGGTGCTTTGGAATTAAATTTATCATACTCAGAAAATTAACTGTTTTTCTGAACAGTTGCTTTTGAATTGGGCTCATTTTTTTGAGTAGTATTTATCTCTTCAGTGGTTGGACTCATCTTTATCAAGGCTCATAGTATTTCTGGTATAAAATGCTGTGCGTGCCTGAGGTAGGAGTGACTGTGTAGGTGTCTGCTTGGGCTGGTGGTAATGTGCATCTGCACGGCTGCGTAGTATCACATCAGCTGCAGACGTGCATGCATGTCGGTGTGTGTTTTTGCGGGGGGGGGGGGCATGGCAAAATGAAACCTACAGTATAAGCTGCCACCCCTGACATAGAAGTCCTGTAGGAATTGAGTAAATCCTATTGTAAATTTGCCTACTCCATGAAGATAATTGGCTTATTCCTGTGTTAAATAGCCGGTCCTACAGGACACTGACTGGGCTTAGCATGCTCCGTGTAGACAGTGTGTCTGCTCCTCTGCTTCTTAGGGACTTAGAGGCACATTACATACTGAATTACTGTATGACAGTGATGTACTGATAGCTGCCGTGCCCAGCCCAGAGCTCCTATGCAGGGACTGACATGAACAAGAGTCTGCAAGGGCACGGGCTCCATTCCCACAAGGTGCTCCCCTTTGAAACAAGTCCACATGGCTCCACCTGCTTGATGTATGAAAGGCAGTTACACTGGCTAGTTTAGGAACAATATCCACCTCCAACACTTCAGAGCTACATTTCCCATGCCTTGCAAACCCCTCAATTTCTGGATTTCCTGCTCAAGTCTACACAACAGTTTCAGGCTTCTGTTGAGCTTGGATGTGGAGAAAGTGTTGCGTAGCCTTACCTAAATCATTATCCACACATCAAACACCATCTGGCTTTCACTCCCTTACTTTGAAGATTCCTTCCTCATCAGCCCTTTGCCTAAAGCAGACACAACAGATAAATGTATGTGTGCGTGCATTCATATATGCAGAAGAGCTTACATGTGGCTTTTTCATGCTTGTTTTAACCTCGTAGCTGCTCAGTAGCTCACTAACAGTGGTTGTCTCTCTGTTTCTTGGCCTCTGGGCAGCTGCTTAGTGATGAACCCAGCCCCAGCTGATCTAGCAGCTCAGAAGGGGAGAAAAGCACCAAAATGCTCAAACGAGAAAATGAGAGATTCAGAGATGGATGAATTGTCAGTGGATGTGCAGCTGTTCGGGCCGGTGTGCGTGCGTGTGTGTGTGTGTGTGCGTAAAGCTAGAGAGCTAGCTCGCATAATTCTGGGACATGACCGAAAACTGTCTAGTTAGACTGCATCAGGAAATGGATGAAAGGGAGAACTCCCCACACGTGGTGAGAGGAAAGAGATGGAGCTCAAAATGCTTTATGTGCGTGTGTGTCCTGATGGCTGCTAAGTTGAACAAAGAGACAATGCTATATTTCCAAACCAGAGTGTCTGTGTGGAAACATGCCGGACATGCTGCGAAGTGAAATGGTTGAAAGCATTTTTTAAAGGTTGACTGATGATATTGAGCAGATAAAATGGCAGCACCTCAGGGAGGGATTTTTGAAGCTAAAAATACAGATGCAAAGGAAATATGCAGTCATGCTTATCTCTGTGTCAAATTACACTGATAGATACCGTAATTTTTTTTTTGGGCTAGGTGCGTGTCAGCGCAATCTGCCATTTCCGACTGTGTGTGTTGGCTCTCACCAAGTGCGCTCTGGCATGTATGTGCATGCATTCGCACCTGTGTGGTTTCCAGCCCTCTAGAAAGGCGAGGGGCGGGCCGAAGAGCACGAGGTTCATCAGTAGTGTAATTAATGTAGTGCAGTTCAGTTGTCATGCGTGATATTTCAGGGCTGCGATCTACTTGAGAAGGCTTTTTGATGAATGGCCAATTAGAAGCAGACTCCTCATGCCTGGTGGCTGACTGATCTCTTTTTAATGGCACTCCTGTTTCTTTGATAAAACACAAAATGAATCATCGATACCCTGGCCCCGAGGAGCACCGCGCTCCGCGTTTAATTGTAATTGGGTGTGTAGCAGGAGTTGAGGTCGAGCTTGTGCCCGTGTATGTGTGTCTGTAAGGGTGTGTGAGAGCACTTTTGTGGTAATGGTGGTCAGTCCCAGTCATACTCGGATGCGCATGGCTGCTTTTCCACACTATTATATGTAATTTACTGGTTTTGAGCGTTCCGCTATCTGCATTATCTTTGTCGACCTATTGGAAGATTATTTCAGCAGCAGTGTATGGCAGCCCAACTGTGTGCGCTTCCAAAAACACTAATTGAGACTCATTGTCATTGATTTTTTTTTTATATGTGTGTGTGAATGTGTGTTTGATTGCTATTAAAAAACACTTCAATCAAGCCTGGCAAGTTTTGTTGCCACCCCCCCCAGCCCCCTAAAAAAAAACAAAAAAAACCCAACAAAACCTTAAACTTTATTACTGTGTTTTTGATGCTTTAATCAAAAAGTCTAATTTTATATGCATAATTAATGCTACATAAATAACATAAAGAAAACAAAACAAAAAAGATGAGAGGGAAATCCAGCCTTAAAACATTCAAAGAAATACAAAGTCGCTTTTCTTCTTTATTTGCCAGTTCCTCGGGAGATGGCCAAGATGTATTTGCTGTTTCCTCAGAGGGGGTGATGCGGTTGAGAGAGGCGGTTGTTTGAACTGAAGCTGTGAAAACACACCGTGTAACAGTCTGAGCAAGCAGCTACCATCTCAAATCAAAGAGCCCACCAGGAGCTTTTTGACCACCCAACGGGCAGTAAAGGTCTTTGCTGTCTCTTTTATTATTTTTTATGTTTTCCTGGGTCTCAGCAGCTGGAGAGTTCTTCGTTTCCCCAAGCAAACAGAAGAGGTTCGCAGTGAGGTGATTAGCGCTGTCAAAATGCCATCCTCTGGTGATGTTGAGGGACCGGGATAATAATCTCCTGATTCCCAGCACGAGGCTGTAGGAACGTGTCTCTCATACCTGTCTGCCTGCAAATGGCACATACAGTACACGCCCTCGGAGTCTCGGGCTTGGATGAACTTTCCCTCGTTCCTCAGCTCCACCACCACAATGTGACGTGGCTTCAAGCTGAAATTGCGAAGCGGACCTTTCGAACTTGGCCACAAAGGAAGCTTGCTCGGCAGGTAGGCACTTGGGGAGATACAGAGGGAATCTTATTTTGTGGATTTAGACTTCATAAACATCATTATCATCTCAGCGACCTTGAGTTGCTGGGCTGTTCAGTGGCGACCCCAATTTTGTCAGGAACCTTGAATGGTGATGCGCGCAGTCTCTCGGGTACACGGGCAATCGAGTCAACAAAGAGGGACTTTTTTTTCCTCTTTCCTTTAGAGTTTAATGTGTGGTGTGGCGGCGTGTGTGTCTGACAGAGGGTGTGCGTCTTTGTACGTGCGCTGACTCAGTAATCTTTCTCGCCTGCTGCCTGGAACCGTCAGCATCTTTCCTCCAAACAAAGTTTTCTGACTGTGCCACTGCCAGATTTAAACTGTGTAGAACATTAGTGTAACAGCCCACGCTCTTAGAATACAGATTTGTTCTTGAGTGCACGCCAAATGGCCTCTATATTTTATGAGCCTCCTCTACTAACATACCATCTTGAGACTAATTATCATGGTCGCACTCAAACACAAAGCTCGTTTATTATTGCATTGACATCACATTTGTTTTGGCTTGGCCTACATGGCAGGGACTTCACAGCACTACAATGCTGGAATCATGTTTTGAGCTTGACAGAGCATGCTTTGGATGGAGAATCTGTTCTACCGTGCGTTGTACAAGGTGTTAGGCAGAAAGGTTGTTTGTTCTTTACAGTCTTGTCATTCGTCTCTCTTCAAGTGGACTGTGTTTTTTTTTTTCCTTTCCTTTTTTCCTGTTCGCATGGGAGTCACGCTCAGTTCTTGGAAGGCAGTTTTTCTCTCGTGGTTCTGCCCTAGAAATGCCTTGGTACTTTTCTTTTTATTATCATAATAGTTTCCCCCTGGCATATTGTACACTGATTCCAGCTATTTTTACACATACTGCAAGACTATTAATAAAAGTCTGAGTAATGCTGGTCCAAAAAATGGAAATGGTACATTTGAGTCATTGATGTATAATAGATTTATTATGACATTATTTGTGTGTTTCTGTAATTCTGTTGTGCAGGTATTGTAAAATTGATCATAAAATATTGCATTTATCCCATTAGGAAAGCTCCTGTACCACAGCTATTTAATGTGAATTTATTCCTATCCAGGCTCACGAGGCCAACAGAGTCTATCCCAGAGCGCACTGGGCAGAAGGAAGGAAATATCCTGGGCAGCTTGCCAGTCCATTACATGTTGAGCACAGACACAGACAACAGACAGACGCACAAAAACACTGGAACATATTAATGACAGAAGGCAAGTTTGAACTATGAAACTCTTAAAAATGAAATTTTTTATTTAATTTCTGGGAGTTAATGAGTTTCACATCATAAAACATGGAATTGTGAAGAATATATAAAAAAAGACAGGGTATTAATTAGCTGCACACCTGCATCACTTCTCCAACTAACCAATGGAAAACCTGCACAGCTAGCTGATTAGAGCTGGCTCCTCTCCAGTTCTTAGGAGCTTCCTCCCAGACCTCTGAATCGCTACACAAAAATGTTGATTCTTTTTCAAGGTTTCAGAACATGTGAGTTGTTGTGCACATTGTGTTTGCTGGTTGGAGAAACCTTTAACAGCAGGTTACTAAGGTCAAAAAGACACATTTTGTTTTTCTTCCTACTCAGCAAGCTAAGCTTCCTAGTTAGCTAGCTAGCTGAGTAGGAGTAGGAAGCTAGTTGAATTGTTGCTAGTTTCGATATGACTACAGCTGTGTCCAAATTCAGGGGCCGCATCCTTCGAAGGACCTGGGCCTACGTAGACCGGGTCCTTCGTAGCCCACGAAGACCGCAAAGGCCGGAAGTGAGCGGCCGTGATATCAGCGTCGCCTGCCCTCACCTCAGCGTAGCTCATGTCGCCTAGCAACCGTGACAATGCGAAGCTGTTATAATGGAGCCGAACTTTTGCTCTCTAGTAAGACATTAATGTTCAATAAAATTATCTAGTTATGATGCTTAACTTTATTCTCAGCTGAACCGAGTTGCTCAGGAACAAATGAAACACTTAAATAAACCTAACATCATCCGTTAGAGATCATCTTAGTGAGTTATATCTGCATTTTACTTCCACTCAGTGGTGAAAGCCAGCGGGGTTTAAAAAGGATGTGCCGGGAGTCGGGCGTTCTCTCTGGGTATAGCGAGCCTCGATAGCCCAGTCAGCTGACAGCTAGCTGGCTGGTAGAGCAGCGGCAAAGGACATGTCGGAGCACTTTTTGCAATTAAGCAATATCTTGATAAAATGAGCAAATATTTGAGGTTTACATATCTACATTCTTGTCTGAAAACATCATAAAAGATTATTTTGTGTCACAGAAACAGTCATATTTCAAACTTTTTGGCCGCTCTCCTCCGCCATTGCGTGTTTGAGTTTTGATGCGCAATGAATCATGGGATATGGTAGACCACGAAGGATATACCGGACCCATCCTTCAAATTAGAGAAAAGAAGGACGCATTCGTCAACCACATTTGGAGGAGTCTTCGAATTTGGACAGCCTTCACCGCCTCGCTGTGACGTAATTGGCCTACAAATGCAGCCTTCGAAGGATGCGGCACCTGAATTTGGACACAGCTTACGTGTAGCTAGATGGTCGTAGTCACCGTGACATCACACATTAGTTAGTTTTGTTTCTAAGCCTTGAGCTGAGGGTTTTCAGCTTTCAGCGCTGTGAACCTGAGTTCGATGCGCTGACAAGTCATTTTATTCAGTGAGACCTGAAACTAGTGATTGGGGAGGGCAGGTTGGACTGTGAAACCGCACAGCTCATTAGCCAATGAGCAAGGGGTAATTCTCTATTCTGAAACATGGTATGACCAAGATTTACAAAAGAGATTTCATTTCATTATTAAATGTGACCCAAAACGTGTGACTGAGCCCATAAACTCAGCAGGAAAATGTCTACAGAGGTCAAGTCAGAAAGCGTTTTTCCCATAGCCTTGATTTTATACTGTCTATGTCCTGACCATTAAAAATACTGCATTAATAAAAAATATGAAAGTGACACAGCTCAAAAAATAACTTTATTTAACATGAATGCACTGAATTAATGAAACCCAGCTAAAGGGTAATTCAATCTAATTTCCATGCTAATATCCTCCCCTGCCCCAAAATATCTGCTACTCACATTTGATTCAGTTGTTCTACTTGCAGGTCTCATCCAAAAAAAATGAATTTGTCTTGTAATGTGGTTTTACACCTCCCGGTATTTCTTTTTCACACCTATTACACCTTACATCTCTGAAGAGCTCGGGGGGGGGAAGACAGTTGAGTTTGGTGGGCTCAGCAAAGCCCCAGTCTGACTTCCTCCACTCTAACGCCCAGTAAAAACACCTGCGTGGGTTTGCAGGGCTGTTAAAGCCAGTGCTGCAGAATATGATTGCCATTACTCAATGCCACATCAGCTGAATTAATACTTAATACACACTGACAGATCGATTTCTGGCAGCAGAGGGGTTGACTGCATATTGCCACACATTGGATGGCAATAATATATTTCATTTTGTTGTAAAGGTCACACAATGCAAATTATGTTTAAGAATAATTTTAAATAATGGCTTTGAATTGCCATTAGAGAAGCATCCAAATGTATACATGCAATTTTTTTTGTTCCTGTTGTTGTTGTTGTTGAAAGGGCCTCCAGAGTGCAGGCATTTTTCTGAAGAACTGGCTCCCCTCTTTTTAAAACCATGAGTGACACATCATTTAAAAGCCTGCAGCAAACAGAAAATTGGCATATAGCATTACTGGGGCAGATTGATTCTTAGTTGCTTGGCATAGCTCCTCACCCATGGGTAAATAAAGCATAGATGTATCCAAACACCTGTAATAGCATATCATCGTGCCCTCAATGACTTTTTTGCTCACCTGTCGGCAGCCATGTGTGTTCTGGTGTTTCTTTTGTGTGTGTGTGTGGGGGGGGGGGGCAGCATGCACTTTGCCTTCTGTCCGCGTGTTTGTCATCTATGATCACAGGCTGTGAAGATGACTGCACTGCCAGCGTTCATCTGACTCCCACAAAGTGACTCATAAATTTTATGGCTATTTGTGTCTTAACACTTTGCAGATTGGAGTGTTTTGTTCTTGATCGGGCAAGTTTGAAATACCTATGAACACCTAATAATAATTTTCTCTGCATAATACGACCCCCCCCCTCCGTCCCCTTCCCAATATTGGATTTTAATACACTGCATCAGCTCTGCTCCTCTACTTCTTGACTGTTCTTGATGTGTTTGGAGTGTGTCAGGCTGACATGTATTCAGTTGTTCATCTGTTCCTGCACTGTCCCAGCAACATACACACTAACATATTCCACTGTTCTACTTTTGTCACTCTCTTTCTGTGCATCTGCACAAATATGCTGTGACACATGGCAATATGGCAAATGTCAGCAAAGACAAAAGGGGCGTGTGATCAGTTACTCTTGCGATCTGTAGGTGCATATACAAGCCAAGCCTGAAGTGCTTCACCCCACTCTCTATTTACGGACTTGCATGGGGGGAACAGCTGGAGATAAAGCAAGAGTGTAGGGATTGCGTGGGTGTTCTGGTGCGACACATCTGGGTAAAATGACACAAGGGGCCCTGACAGATATGGGCTGAGTGAGAGCCTGTTCCTGTTGTGCTCTGTCATGCCGAGGCTCCTTCCACATGCCTGCCTTCCCCCGTCTGCCTGACGCTCCTGTTAGCTGTTAGGTAACCTGATGCTAGTGTGGTGTGTGTGTGTGTGTGTGTGTGTGTGTGTGTGTGTGTGTGTGCATATGTGCGATGATACTGGCGCATGATTAAAAGCGGAAGCGTCAGTGTGGCCGTGGAATTGTGCGTGACGTGACATTGGGAAACATGAAAGATGGAGGGTGCGAGATTAAAAGGACGCAACAGAAGGAAAAGAGAGAGCTGCTTTATACCTTTGCATGTGTAAGGGACAGAAAGTTCAGATGATGAATGAGAGCTTCAGTAACATCAGAACAGTGTGACCATGACAATGAAGGCATCAGTAAGTGCATATAATTTCCTGGTTGTGAAATTATATTTCTCTTTCTCTTTTACCACCATGTGCTTCAAGGTTAGCTCATATGTCTGTGTGTTTAAATCAGGTTGTTTTTTTTGCACTTGCATAGATGTATGCATGAGTGTGTGTGCACGGGCTCCCACTGGGGTTTGTATTTCGGTCGGTCAAGCCTGACAGATAACAGCCCACCGTGCTCGTCACATCAATTATTGAGGGGACGGGAAATTGATCGGCTCTAACGGTGAATGTTACCCTGCCTTCCTCAGTGCTTCAGTACCTCTCTCTCCTCTCACCGCCTCTGTGACCCCTGTGTTATTTGGCCTCCCTTCTTGCTGTCAGACTCCCTTGTTTTCAGTCAATCTGTTACCATCGCCTTCTGTCCTCTCTTCGTCTCTCAACCTCTGATCCTGCCCCACTTCCCTCATAGCTCTCTCAGCCTTATTTAAATTTATCCCTCTTTTTTAGGCCTGCATTTCTTGGTCCCAGTTTTCCAAGCCAAACTTTACAGCTGCAGAATACCACACTGTCTCAGTTTCTCAATTGCCAGCATAACCCGACTTCTAGTTTTCTGGCAAGCTCTTCTGTGTTGAAGTTGTTGTTCCACAGTGTATCAACACACCCGATTCCTCTTCTCCCACAGACTCTATAAGCCCTTTTCACTCTTCGCCTCCCTGCTCTCTATCCTTATCCCTCCTCTCTCCTCATCAGCTGGAAATCATGACTCCGGCTCACCTTTGATCACTCTCCCTGGGAACTCTTCATCGCACAAAGTCGAGTGTTTTATCTTTGTTGTGTGACAATTCAGCTCTGCAAAGACCATGTGCCACCAGCCAACATGCCTTTTTGCGCCCCGAATATGCGGTGCGGAGAAGAAGAAAGCCTAATTTGAGCTCAATTCATCATGGCAAGATTGCCCTGCATTTATTGATAATTGCTTTTTTCCGTTTAAAGGGATGGCGTTTAAACCATCAGTCGTGTAAACATGAGAGATGCAGCTGTTGCCGCAATTAACTCCTCACTTTCCCTAATGAAAGGATTAATCCGCCAGCAAATCTCTCGGCTTCCTTTCAAATGCCAAGCCCCCATTCAGCTCGCTGCCAATTGAAGAAAGGCGGCCCATGTCGAATAAAATGGGACTATCTATAACCAGAGCCAAAAGTCACATTCATCAGCTCAGCCTGGTGTCACATCATCAGGGTCCCTTTACTGCTGCGGAACAAGAGAGACCCTTAACCAACTGCTGTTTGATGATTTCCTGAGCGCAGCCTTTGCAATCGCCTGTTTTTACAGCCAGGCCTCTCCACGGTACCACCTCCGCCTCCTCGCTCCCAACCGCCTTTTCTTCCCCATCGAGCGTGAGCTCCAATCCTTACGCTGAGCTGCCCAAAAACACAGCATCGCCTCTTGTTGCAATCCTTCAGAATGGACAACACTGAGTGCTTTACTTTCTGCAGACAGTTGAAAGTCAGAAAGTGAATAGCTGTCTCCTGTTGGAATAAGACATGTCTGGGTAGCCGGTGGTGAATGACAGCCTGTTAAGAATGGAGCGGAGCTTAGGCTAAATCTTTGAAGCCATCGATCAGATGTATCGATCATCTTTTTTCTTTGCAGCACAGTGACAGGCGGACAGGTGTGGAGATGACCAGATAGATCAAATCCATGACAAATGCCAATCACCCTCGCTTTTCTGGTCTGGCCATTGATCAGAAAGAGGGAGCTGTCATTTTCAACATTTGCTAATGCTTGGTTCTTAGATGCTTGTTTAGATAGTCTGTCTCAGTTTGTTTAAGTCCATTCAATATTAGCTTGTTATCCACAAACCAAGAGTATATGAGCTATATGGAAGTGAAACATTTTAATGACACGTACTGTTAGTTCATGCAGAGAACTTTAGTGATGCTTTTATTACCTGATCAATGGCTCATTCATAACTGTATTACATAACAACACCCAAATGTAAAGCTAAAGATGCACTTCTGTGCTTATAGATGTGGTTTTGATGGATCACTCAGAAGGATACGGGTTCAGTGGTTGTTTGGCCTTTAAATTCTTGCTAAAATCATGTATCTACTAAAAACACAGCGCCTGTAGCCGCCCCTTTATCTCCTTCTCAAAAGCGCTAACTACAAATCTGCTTTGAAGGTGACTACGATTCATCTTTTCAGGTGGTCTTTGTCTGGTTGTTGAGTTTGTACTGTTACTGACCTTGAGCTTTCACAGCAGTCTTTCAAATCAAACTGGGGTGCCCAATTAGTGGGGTTTTAAAGCACTTTGAGTTGTCAATAGTGCATAAACACAGTCCATTTATCATTTACCATTTGGGCTGGTGTGTCTCAAGTTGTCAATCTGGCGCAGGCTCAACAAACACTGCTAAGTGAATTGCTGCGGTTCGTTTATGTCAAGAAATGAAGCAGGCCAACGACAGGGCTGTGTTATAGTGGATATAGTGGATATACGCTTTTAAAAAGTATTATTGATGAACTCTTAATAAGTCAGTCTGCTGCTGTTGGCGTGTATAGCTCGCTTTGTGCTCGAGAATGCATCTTTTCTCTATTGCTTCTGCCTCTTCATCTCAAGTTCCAAGTACTTGACTAATAACGCTTGTAATCAGTTGTTTGTCTGTGAGCTCTTTGTGACCATCAGAGTACAGTACGTAAATAGCTCTTGGCTTGTTTGTAATAAGTGAGTGTGAATGCAATCTGCGCCATCTAAAAGGCAATAATCTAACAGTTATTTTTTTTCCCCAGCTCAGACTAAAAGAACTTAGCTACACTTGTCAGAGTGGCCTTTGTTTATTTAGCTTCCAACAGAGAGTGACTGACAACCAGCCGGACTACTCTTTAATACTCGTCTGTCTTAAAGGTGTCTCTCCTCTATTCTGCTAACACAACCTGAGTGAACTCATTTATGTGCTTTCAACCGACTCCATATACGTTGTTATTAGTGTATTGATTGTTTGTGAGAGCTCTGGCTAAAGCAACCATTACTTGGTCAGACCTCATAGGCCCGCTGTTAAGTGGCTGCTCTTTTGTTTAAATAATTGTCTCTATGGCGGCGAACCCACAACAATTTAATTTCATTATTCTGTCTTGCTCGTTTTGTTGTTTCGGGATGAGTAGACTATTTTCTCTGTTTCTATTCAATTTGCATGCATCATGGAAGCAGTCTGTGTAATGTGTGCCATTTACCGTAGTAAGTAGCACAGGTTACAACCCTAAGACTGTTTTTGTACAAAGGCAGCTAAGGAGATAAAAACTGTTTTTATTTACTCTTTTCAGGGAGTGTTTGTTGTGTATGGCTTGTTCCGCTTGAGCTAAATGAAGTGATATTTGAAGGGGGATTAAGTATCAGCTGGCATACAGATTCATCAACAGCTATTGTCTTGATCCTCGGCTCACGGATTCCTTTATCTTTGTCGATGTTAGTGTCTCCGTATCACTACCTATTTCTCTCACAATCCCTCCATCTGGTCCGATCTCAATTTAGAGCTCCTCCTCTGACCACAGCAGTGGCCATCTCATTTTAAAACCCAAGATTACACAACTGCCCTTCTCCGTATCTCAGCCTCTTCATCTCTCACTCTCTAGCTCTCTCTTTGCTAATCCGAGTATCTTATCTCTCAGCTCCGACTGTCTCCCAACTGTCTATTCCTTTCTTTTGCTGTCTTGTCTCTCTCTTTCGCTCCCTTCTCTCCCCACTCCGGCTTCCTTGACTTGGCCTTTGTGTTCTCTGCACCACCCGGTCTCCACTCTAACCCTCTTTTCACATTCGAGACCTCAGATTGAGTTTATTGGTATGACAGCCGATCATCAGCAGAAGATACAAAGTGTAATGGGTGCAAGCACGTACCCACACATGCACACTAACGTCTGTAGATCAGCATAAAGCGACGTAGGCAGTGGGTGAACGCACACACACACACACACACACACACACACACACACACACACACACACACACACACACACACACACACACACACATAGCCTCTTTCACAGCTGAATGAGCATTCACTCCCAGCTTGCTCTGTTCTTTCTGTCTGTGAAGGAAGAGAGAGGGAAAAAGTGGCCGGCTTGGACTTCAACAGAAACCAGTGGCTGTTTGATTAATTCATTAGCCTGACACTGTATTGCTGCAGTCCATGCTTTTGTTTTTATATATATATATATTTAGTTCAACCTCACGTACACACTCAGCCCACGACACTCTAGCTTTTTCTCTCTTGCTCTCTTCCCACTTCATCTCCACAGCCTAAGAAACAATAACAAAAATGATGTTTGGAGCTCACGACAGCAAGAGGATACTGTCCTGGTGCGCTCTTTGGCTGGCTTTCAGAGTCCAGCTTTTTTCCCCCATCTTCATGAAATCCTTTGTCTTACTGACAATCTCTGCTCTCAGCTGGCCAACAGCTATGAAGACTTTTAAAGACTTACTTGGCTAAGGATCTACTCCAGCAACGAGGACCTATTCCCTTGCAGCCCTCTGTGAATTCAGATTGATCCACCGGCTGATTGGTGATTAGCCAGCCACTTAATTCTATCTTTAGTCAAACCTTGGAAACAAAGTGCTTTTTAGAGCACTCCATTTGGCCACAGAGTTTGAAGAGTGAGATGAAAGAACAACTGCCTGTCAGACGAGCTTTCTGAGGTTTGCTAGATTGGCAAATGAAAACATGCAGAGCAAATAGATTTGAAGAGTCGAAAAATGAACAAGAAAGATAGAGTGGAGGGTAAGATGAAAAAAAAAGAGGATGGGAGAGAAAGGAAGCTCTGTCCTAAATGAGAACAGTAACCTGTGGGGAGTGATAAGAGCTGGCAGATGGATAGAGAGATAAATAGACAGATGGGTAGTTAGATAGATGGAGGGGGCTGATTTGCTGAGATGGAGAGGTTGAGAGAGATGATGGGCAGATGGGGTAAGGAGATATGCTAGAAGACAGGCAAAACTTTCTCCCCATGCAAGCACTTTAAGTCTCACTGTTGTTTTTTTTTGGAGTTTGCTTTGCCATCCAGGCAGCTTTCTCTCTATTCTCTTTCCCTCGTTTGGCCTCTGTCTCCTTCCCGTCACTCGCTCTCTCCTCCTCCTCCTCGCTTCCTCCCCCTTTTCTCTCACGCGCTGTGTTCGTCTCAGCCGCCACTGCACTCACGGGATATTTTTAATAGAATTAGGCTGCTCTTGTTATCAGTGGAGCGGGTAGCCACGGAGTGAGGCGAGATTGAAACAGCGATTTCCAATTTGAGATTGTGTCACACACATCTCCCTGTGCCCAGATAGCATCAACGAATCACTGCCACCATCTCTCTCACTCGCTTTGTCCCTCTTTTGCCTCTCTCTCTCTCTCTCAAACACTCTTCCAAACGTCTCTTGCCAGCTATTTTAGCCACGCTCGGGCCTTCCGCACATGCAAGGCTAACATCTAAATGCATACATGCTCCCTCTCTGTCGCTCTGGATTCACTGGCTTCTCTTGACAGTTTATCTCCTTGTCTCTTTGGCTTTCATCTGGGGTGCATACAAAACACATCGCTCTTTCTTCTCCCAAGCCCTATTCCTTGGACTCACTTAGTACCTCCATCTCCACGTTTGTCGTTCTTCTCTCCTTTATTTTTTTCTTTTTTGCACTTGCTGTTCATGACTTTCCCACTCCTCCCACACTTGCTCATTCCTCATGCTTCCACCTCTCTGTTCTCTGTTTCTCTCCTCTCCCGTTATTTCGCATCTCTCCTCCCACACCGCCTCCAACTTATCCGCCCGCCCCTCACCAATTTCCGCCTCTCCTTCTCTTTTCATCTGGTCTGGTGTCACTCTCTTTATCCCCCATGAATATTTCTCTTTCCTTCATCCTTCACTCTTCTGGTCCCTCGCCTCATCCTTTTTTCCTCTGCTGCCTCAAGGTATTGGATCCCTTTGACTTTTCTTGTCAGGTCTTTGGATTTCTGTCTTACCTCAAGAGACATACAGTGTGTGTTCATGCAGCACAAGCCCGGTGTAAGCTGGGGGTATGAGCCTGTGTTTCAGAGTGGATAGTTGTGTGTGTGTGTGTGTGTGTGTGTGGCTGAGTAGGTGTTTGTCAGGTCATTTACTGGTTCCCAGGGTCTTTTCTCCCCCCTCACCACGATGCGATAAGTTCAACTTTTGAAACAGCTCATCAAAAGTGCAGCCCTTCTTTAAGATCCTGTTCTGGTTAACCAAGCCTGAGCAGCAACCTTGATTCGTGTACTGCATTTAAAAAATTTTTTATTCTCCTCTATGCCAGCATTTCTTTCATTACGTTAAATGCCAAATTCCCAGTGTGTGAATGTTTCTTATTGTACACCCGCTTAACTTTTTCATGACGACAAATGAAATAAACGACTGGTATGTGCTGAGGTTTAAAGAAAAAGAAGAAGTGTGTGTGTGTGTGTGTCTGCGTGTGTCGCTTTGCGCTCCTTCATTCCCTCCTTCACAGATTGAAAAGAAAAAAAAGTGTGAATCTTTGTGGGTGATTAAAATAAAAATGGTACAGAAGGACAGGTTAGGTCTGTGCTTTCATGCGCTAAAGAATAAACAAAACCTCATATATGCAGGAAGTCCATGGAAACAATTATTCGAGTTCCCGACATAAATGAATCATTTTCTTTATTCAGCTTTACTTCAAGTAGTTTTTTTTCATGTCCTAAAGCGTTTCGCTGGATAATAAAAAAATTTTAAAAAGCGAAAAAGTCATATACGGTCAGCTACAGTATATACTGGAGCAAAACACTGCTGATATGTTGCTTTGTGCGTTTAGATTTCATCTGTTCGTGTGTTAACGGCAAGCAAGAAGTGCTCTGCAATGAAAACTAGTTTTTGCTTGATTGAGTTCAGTTATTAAGGAACTTTTTACTCTAAAAAGCTCTAAAATGAGATGTAAAATGAAGGGAGTGACCAGAAAAGACTGATTAGAAAAACTGACAAACTGCACCCTTTCAAACAAATCTACTTTTGTGTTTCTTAGTGCAAGTCTTCTTTTAGATTCAAAACTACTCTCCTCACAAACTTTCCTTTTTTATTTTATTTTTTTTGCAAATTCATTTTTTTTTTTTTGTATGATTTTAAAAGCTCCTGGAAAAATTACTAGGTGGAAAAAAAGGCTGAAAGCTTTGCCGGAATTATTCTGTCAAGGCCATCATGCTTCATTTAAAGTCTTTTTAGTTTTATGTACTTTTGTAAAACATTGAGGGTATATTTCAGAATTTTCTAACAGTATTTTTGGAAATTACAGCACATGTAGGATTTTGGAGAGATTGCAAAATGGTTCCCCATTATAGGGTTGAGTGTAACTCATTCTGAAGTAATGCGTTACTGTGATCACATTGTATTTTTCAGTAACACAGTTACTATACTAAATTCACTAATTACTGTACAGTTACAATTATGTCGTTACTTGCGTTATCAAAAGGTTTTTCTGCAGGCTGAGCAGATAGAAGCCGTGTGTGTGTGTGTGTGTGTGTGTGTGTGTGTCAAACAAACATGCCTTTTTCTTAATGCACATTAATGCACTTAATGCCCTACCCTCACCTATGGTCATGAGCTTTGCGTAGTGACTGAAAGAATGAGACTGCAAATACAAGCAGCAGAAATGAGCTCCCTCCGAAGGGTGGCTGGCCTCTCCCTTAGAGACAGGGTGAGGAGTGCAGCCATTGGGGAGGGGCTCAGAGTAGAGCCGCTGCTCCTCCACATCGAAAGCGATAGTTGTCCTCCTTCTGCTCTACAGATCCGCTGTGAGCTGAAGCGTTACTCTAACCAGAATCGTGCGGTAGGTGGAGAACTGGTTTATGTGCTGCTACGCTGAACTCATGAGGCTTCAGAACAGAGGAAGGATTTCCGTTGCCAGTTGCAGTCCAAAATATGGAGTTAGAATTCATCCGCAGGATGAGAGTCACTTGAGACTTGATATGTCACAATGTAAATATTTGCTTTTGAGGAACCTATAAATGATGAGAGGTCTTTTTGCAGCATTTATGCACACACCCCTGGCCACAAACACAATCTAAATCCGATGGGATCACTGTATAGCTAGCTAGCGAAATATGCTAAGCTATGCTAAATGCATCTTTACCACCCTTGACTGGCATCAGTCAGAAATCTTCTTATCTCACTCTAGGAATAGAAAGCAATAATCATATTTTTCTCTGATCAGGCAAACTCTCTGGCAAGCTTAAGGCTGGAGCATCCTGACGAGTTCCACAACTGTTTCTCTGAATACAGCTGTTTAAATTTGATGTACCAGCCTCAGCTCAGAGCAGTTTTACCCGCAGTCCTCTTGGCAGGTCACAATTAAACACACACAATGTATTATAAAACTAAGGGTAGAACTCATGTAGTGTGATCATAACCATACATCTGTACAAGATAACGATACACTAAAGTGAACTTGTTAGGTATGAATGATGAGCCTCAGTATGGGCGCGATTTAATTACGCTCGGCCATCCGTCCTCAAGATAATTCACACCCTAACTTGTCTGTCTGTCTCTCTCCTCTTTCCCATCCCACTGCGCCAATCCATTCCCCTCTGAAAGTGACACTTTAAAAGGTTGATAGCTCTTTGGCCGAGTCTCAGAGCCTCAGATCGATGGCTGGCGGAAAGCACCGTCGAGGTACTGTGTGTCTTGTGTCTCCAGACACGAGGTTTGAAGTCAACGCACCAGGTGAAGATGCTTTTCGATTTTTTGCCACCACATGATCCTCATGTCCCTGTAGATGGGACGTGTCTTAGCTTTTTTTTCCGTTGGCAATTCTCTGAAGCCAGAGAGCGCCTATTGTTTTAGTGGGAGTGGGGGATTGGCGTTCACACAGCTGTAGAAATAAAAGGAAAAAGACAGGAAACAGTAAAAAGACAGTCTAATGAAAATTCATTGTTCTAGAAATACTCATAAGACTTATGTTAATTACTTAAGACAACATGTACAGTTAAAAAGACAAAATCTCTAAATTTGCTTCTTTCATTTTTTTTTTGCCAAGAAACCTCTCTCAGTGCCCTTCTCTCTCCTGCTGTTACTTATTGCTATAAATTGTTTCCCTGAAACATTACTTTGCAATCAGAGTACACATTGTGGCTCCTATAATTACTCTACCTCTTCTGTTCAGCTCACTGCTCCTGAACAAAGTTGCAGCGAAAATAGAACCCATTTTTATTTTGACAATGGCTGCTGAGGTGTGCAGCTGATTGCACAGAGCTGAAGATGAGGAAGGCATGCGGGGAAGGCTGGCTGTGCTCTGCCTGAAGCCCGTGTTACTCTAACCAACCCTGTGGTTACCAGCGATCTATCCACACCACCTGGCTCCATTTCTGCTCCTGCTGAGCATCCCAGGGGAGGACCTCCAGCACGGCTCTACTGCTTTCCTCCCCGAAGCAGCTTGGACTTGGCCTCTGCATGTAGCCAGCCCGGCTTTGAGGCACCCGAGAGCTGTAAAGCATAGATTGATAACTATCCAGGGGTAAAGCCCACCTCGGGGTGCAATGAGAAGCATGGGAGAGGGGGAGCAATGCCCCCCTGGAGGTATGGAAAAGGGAGGAGAGCCAGAACAGTCAGCCAAGCCTGTTTTCACACCGGCACTATATACCCCAGGGCCTGTCACACCATCAAACCATGGAATCAAGGACAAGAAGTAGGGAGAGTACAAAAAATCCCACACATTTTCTCTTGCATCTTCATAACTTTGTTCTCTTGCTCACATGTGGAGTATCAACAGCAGTAAAATGGCAAAGCTGGGATTAGACTATGTTAAAGTGTGAACAGTATAAATATTCATCATTCAGTGAGCGGCGGTGTGGAGGAGAAGCGGTGAAAGATCTCAAAGGAGAGCCGGAGATTTTTGTTTTTATGTCTTCACTGCTGTGAAACAGGATACCACTGTGTCAGAACATTAGCTCCAATCCTTCCTTTAACTATAGGTTAGATTTATAACCCACCTATTGAACTCTTTCCCTATACTGACTTTATGAAAACCCTTTTTGTGCTCTGCTTCTCACAGGCCCAGGTACAAAAAAAACCTAAAACAAAACAGGCTTTTAGTCCATTTTCATGCAGCCAGATGATGCTCCGCCTCCTGCCGGTGACCCCCTGCAGACACTGGATTGTCACCCAGCAAGCCTGGCCTCCGGGCCTCTCCTCTCCTCTCCTTCCTCTGAGCATGCTCCCCGTATATCTCTCCATCTCGCTGGGTCTTTATCGCAAAAACACAGCACACCACATTTTAATCATGCCCCCGAATAGAAGACACTTTTCCAATTAATGGAACTGCCGTTGTGATGCACAGCGACTCTGTGAAGCCGCAATGCGCAATTGGCCCAATAAGCCGCTGCTCCCACTTGATGTATGACTGCCTCACAAGTTTTGAATGTGAACAAGATGGTTTTTGAAATAGAGAAATCCGTAGTGAATGAAAGCCTATTGGTGAGCCAGCAAAGAGGGGCAAGTGAATGAGTAATTCTCCAGTGAAGCTGCTGAGTGGCCAACAGTGGATGTCTGTGGTTGTATTGGGCAGCTCTCAGGCGTGAATATATGGAATTGTATGAATGTGAAGCAGGGCATTACTAAAAAAGAGCATGCACGCTCAGCAAAAACCACCCTGGATAAATAAAAAAAGGGTCAGAAGCTGTTGTCATCACGCCAGATTGTGTCATATAAAATCAGAATCTATTGATAGGTCATCCGGTCAGCCGCCAGACAGCCTGTTATCCTTCCCAGGCAAGCACTGTGTTCTTTCCAACAAGTGAGTGACTTTAAAGAGGGTTCTGAGTTCTTGAGGCCTGGCAGCATAAACAGTGAAAGGAAGTTTAGCAATAAATGTGAGTTTCACTTGCCTCTGTATTGGTGCTTTATTTCTGGGATATATTTCCCAGTGTGTATTTATATCTCTGGGCTCATTCGGGCTTAGACAGGAACCTATCACTTCTCACAGAGACACAGCCCACAAACACACACAGAAGTGATAAGTTGTAGCGTGTGTGTGTGTGTGTGTCTGTGTGTGTGTGTGTGTCTGTGTAAGAGAGAGAGCGAGAAAGAGCGGGAGGTACTTGCACTAGATGTGCAAATTCATATGTGCACTGTTATAAGGAAGACACACAGTTTGCGACGCCTGCTTGCGCGTGTGTGTGCAAGTGCATGTGTGCACACTCATACTCACAACAGCTAAACATTCAAATAGTAGGCACCCTCATGCTGCAGCTCTTTATGCAATTTGTGCACTTCTCAGCTTGCCTTCTTTTGGCTTCACATATTAACTTGCCCTCCTACTCCATCAATCAGCTTGACACCAATCAGCGTGAATCCGCTGTGCGTAACATGTTTATGAAACGAAATAATTTTCTATTGCCCCACTAGTCTCAGAAATGTGTCGAGCCTTTTATACCTGGCTCTCCTCGAAAGACACACTCCTTCGAACGGAATTAAGAGGGAAATGGCTTCTCTCCCACACTCGCATGGAGGGCTGAGCAGACGTATTAACCAGAGGTAATTGAATGTAGAAGCAACAGTGCACAGTTTAGCACAGGGATTAACCCTTGCACTGCTGCTCTCTCAACCAAGCTGCGGTAAAGAGGCCAGGCTACTGTACGAGGTAAGAAAAGGTCTGGAAATATTTAGAGTTTGGGGCCTGCGAGTGATAGTTCAGCTCAGTTCATTGCTATTCATCATGACTGACAGGTGGGGAGTGAAAAAAAAAGAAGAAGAATGCTCAACACCTTTCTGTGTCAGCAATGGAGCTGTCTTATTACCCACAGTTAGGAAGCCAACTGGGTGCTTACTAGAGTTCTTTTCTGAAAACAACAGAAAACAGCACCAACTATTCATCGGGGCTTGCTTTTTCCTGCATGTTTCACTATTGTTGGGAGATTACATTATTTCTGAAGAAGTCAGACAGCAGTGAGGAGATGGGAAAATGCTAAAAAAAAAAAGGAAAAATAGAAAAAAAAAAGGAAGCACAGATGTTGAATTTAATCTTGTCTTGTCCGTGATGATCCAGCAGGCTGACATTTGGTGCAGCAGACTTGACTTGGAACTTGTTTTTCAGCTATTTTTTTTAGTACAACATTGAATCTGACAGGGAAAAGCAGATATAAACTTATATTACATATTAAGGTCAGGATTTTTTTTTAAAGTATTCTGTAAGCATTTCAGCTCTTCTTCTTTTGTGCCTAATGCCTAATATTTATATTTTTCATTTTAAGTCATGAAAGAAGGTTGTGTATGGAGTGTGTATAGTTGTCCCACTGGAGATGAAAAACACACACACACATCCGTTCCATTCTTTTCTTTCAGAGCATACTGAAGAGCGAGGTCAAGATCACATGAACCTGCAGAAGGGGGAAAGCATACATAGCAGGCCTCAGGTTAAAGGGAAAGTATTAGAATTCACGTTTAGCTGTTTATATTCAAGATCACAAGGACCCAAATGGAAAAGAAGGTTGGGCTGAGGAGGAAAAGGGAGAGGAGAGGAGGCGACGCTGCGAAGACGGACATGAGTAAAAAGTACTCTCACCGCTCCAAAGGGAATTTGTCGTAAACATGAGTAAGTCTGGCAATATATAAAGCGAAATCAACAAGCGGAAAGGGTAGAATGAAAGGCTAGAAAGGGGATGGAAGTAAAGTGGGATGGAAAGATATATAGATGAGGCGAAAGAGACAGCGACTAAGGGGTCTACTATGTCTCCATTTCCACGGAAACACAAACCGAGCTAGTTTCCACCAATTACATTCATGTCAGCGTGCGTCCTGGATTCAAAATGCAACAACAGCCTCGAGGGGCCTTCCTTCTCCTGGTACATGCTCAACATCCCTGCCACTCCAGCATTCCTCACACACTCTCTCACACACACACACATGCACCCATGAACACAGACGCTGTGTATGCACATATCACACTCATGCACATAATAATCTCATCACTCCCTCTAGCTTTGTCTCTTTTTGTCACCCACACACACACACAAACACACACACTCACACATGCACCTACCAACCAGCCACATGCGTTCCCACCCAGCATCCGCTCACACACGAAAACACACACATACTTGCTCACGCACAAATCTCCCCTGTCACTTCCCTCCGCTGTCTTCCAATTCCATTTTTCTCACTCCCTTCTCCTCAGGCTCTCCATCCATCCATCCACCCCCCTTCTTGTCTTATACTGTCTGCACACACACACGCACACACACCCCACTGCCTATATTTGTGTGTGTCCCAGTGCGTGTGTGTGTGTGTGTGCGTGTGTGTGTGTCTGCCCTCCTCTCTTCTCAGATGATAGTAATAAGGCCGGTGATTGCTGGAGATGGAGATGAGGGGTGTCGCCTATTGATGATCATGCCTGTGACAGCCTGGCAGCAAGCTAGATGTAGGGCCTTCATTATTAGTAGTACCGGTAACAATAACAGCAACACTCTGGCCTTAATTGAATGAAAAAGGCCCGTGGCAGCCAGGCTTATAATCTGGACGTGGGTGGCAGAGTAGAGAAAGAAAAAGATGGACGAGGCACTGAAGTGATGGCGGGGTAGAGAGGAAGAAAAACTATGCCAGAGTGGAAAAAGCCAAGAGGAAAATAGGTACAGAAGCGCAGTTTAAGGAAAGAGTAAAACTGAGATACATGAGGTGAAGCGGAAAGTGCGAAAGGCAGTGGCCGAGAGAGTACTCAGGAAGAAGCGTGACGAGGGATGTGAGAGAAGCGTGGACAATTAGGACACTTTTATTGAGTGGAGAAATGAATAAATAATTGACTACATTCTGTTCGAGTGGGGAAGAAGGGAAAAGTGAGAGTTATAAAGCAGAGAATGGAACATGAGAGGAGAGGGAAGCACAGAGAGGGAAATATAGGAACAGGGAAAAAATATTGACTGAAATGATATTGATTTTAAAAGGGTGGCCACATTTTCTCTTTGACTTGAAGGTTTTATATAATTTGTGCAGCATATATGTGGAGATGGATAGAACTGAAGTTATTGGTTCACATAGCATTCTAAAAAAAAAAATCAACAGTTTATTTAAAATCTTTCATTGGTTGTTTTTGATTTAAAAAAATGGAAAAAGTGACACATTTGAGGACCTGTCACACCAGAAAACGTACAAGAGTTACTGTGTGGTGCCACCAGATACACACTAACACGCTAAGAGCATGCTAGTGCTAATGATCTGTCCATTTTTTAATGGCTTATCCAGATCAGAGTGCTGGAGCCTATCCCAGCTGTGAGGTGAGGTAGACTGTGGACAAGTCACCAGTCTAGCAGAGTGCTAGTGCTAATCAATGTAGTTTCATTTTATTTATATAGAAACAATCAGGTCAGAATAACACGTGGAGCTTCATGCTATAATATAAAGATCCCACACTACTAGAGTGAGCACCCAGGGTTCATGCAGGTCATTAAAACGTCTGTAAGTAACATCAAGGAAAAGAAATGAAAATATTAAATAAATAATTAAATCAGTTTTTAAAGTTGTCAGTTTAAATATCACTTGCTCAGCCTTTTTGTCCCTCCATTATTGCACACATTCATTGATGTAGCTGTGCAGTGGCCCTCTAAGGGCATGCAAGCAACTCTGTAATAGTATGAAAAAACAGTGATGTATCAGCAGTATCGCTAAATATAGAACAAATGCACAACAAGCCCCGCCCCCGTCAGATGTTTTAGCTGATTTGTCATTCTCCAAATTCTGCGTCACCAAGATAACACACATTTACCCTGAAGTCAAGGTCGTCGAGATCCGAACCTGTCCACCCGTCTCAAGTTATCGCGTTCACAAGATTTTCAGAAAAACTTGACCTCTGACCTTTGATCTTTCATGCAAATCTGGTGTGAATCAGAGGGGTAGTTTTGCTGTAATATTGTTAACAAGAAAACAGACGAGCATGCCAAGAACAATACCTCGTTCCCCCCTTCTGGGGGCAGTGTAATAAATAACAACAAAAAGCTAAAACCAAAGTAGGGTCCTCTATTAGTTTAGTAATTAGTAATAATAAGGTTGTAACTAATGTCTAAGAAAAAACATCTTAAAAATAGGAAATGTCCTAATCTGAAGGGTTATTTCATGCCCAGCTGTTGCCGAGCGAACAGCTTGTTTGACCAACAACCCAAAATCCAAAGAGATTCTCTTTACGGTCATACGTGGCGAGGAAACGCATCAAACATTGTGTTGGAACTGTTTCACAGTTGAATAGTTGTGTACATAACTAGCATGTACGACTTGTTCACAAAAACCTGAATCTAATCCATCATCGCAACGTTGTCGAGGCTTGTTTTCATTTACTGAGATCTTAACACCACTGGTTTTGATTTTTAAAACGGAGCATGATTCCTGGAAAGCTAACGGTCTAACAATTCCCTGTGAGCTAGCACTTGTAACGAGAGATCGCTGGCAGAAAGCCAGCTCTGGGAGGGGCAACCATCTGCCGCGGCCAGTTCGAGGGGCGAGGTGAAAGAGAAGACAAAAATGAAGAGCGAAGCAACAGTAGTGCCTTTTTCTTCTTTCTTCTTTAGCTGCATCCTAATTTCACACAGTTTAACCAGGAAACATGTTTGTACCTTTGACTCGTGCCACATTAACTGCCTACAAACCACTTATGTTTTGCAGAGCAGTTTATACTCCTGCAGTGAAGAGCTGGAAAAAAAATGGATGGAAAAACACTGCTAATGAGCGCGGTATATTTTGAACTTTCTGGCTCCCCACTTCTGAGGTCAGCACTGCCAAGGCAGATATCAGCAGTTCAAATTCACGTGTCAAACATCACTATTGTTGAATAACAAGATAAATATATGCAGACCTACATGCGACTGATTGTGGAAAATGCTCCGACTGGTGCAGATTTTTGACTTTTGAAGTAGGGGGGAGGCTTTACTTGCTGCAATCCACAAAACCCACTTTCATCAGAGTTTTTTTTTGTATGTATGAAACAGTTCAAAGAGGAACAGTTTACAGTGATGTCTGTGGATTACAGAGTGAAACAAGGACAGAGGACGACACGTTGCTGTGAGCACCACAAACACAGCTCAGTTATCATTCATTGTACTGTAGTGAAGGCAAAAAACCCAAAACAATCAAAACCTTGGCACACAAAGCCAAAGGTAAGAAAGAATTTTGTTTAATTTATTAAAATGAAAGGTGATGGGTTGGAAGAAGTCTGACAAATGTATCAAAACTTTACAGATTGCACCCACACCGCATTATCAAATATTAACTATTTGATAATATTTAATTGGGTTTTCTTTCACAAGCAGAAGCGATGAAAAAAAAACACGGTTAAATTACTGTCGGGACACTTTGTGTGTGTACTGGGCAACGAGACCTGCCGTTAAACGATCACATCAGTTATTTGTTTCTAGAGCTGCTCCCTTATTTGCAATGGGTCGCCACAGCAGGCAGCGCCACTTGTTTGATTTGGCAGATTCTTACACCAGATGCCGTTCCTGACCGGAACTCCCAGAGGAGTTGTGCTTCCTCCCAAGGATCGAACTGGGGAGCTTTCACTCTTTAAGCAAATGTGTAGACTATTTTAATAACCCATGTAAGCACACTGCATCCTCTCATCTAAATAAATGATGAGCATAACAAAAGAAAAAAAGAGCAAAACAAGAAAAGCAGCAACAGTAAAGCCGAGGTTTCGATGTCCACGCGCAAATGGGCGCTGTCACGGTTTAAGAATAAGCTGCTCGCACAGACAGTTTATGTTGTATATTTTGTATAATTTCATGCTGTGATAGGAGCACATTTAGTACTTGTTTTTTCAGGTAGCCCACGTGTGAGTGTCGCGCAGTTAATGGCTCTGTTTTTATCACCGGGACTTTGTGACTCAACGTGAGATGACACTCAATCTGTGTTTTGGCCTCTCTGACAGATTTTGTAGTGCTGCGGCTCCACATCCAAACCTGCTACTCAAACTGTCACAGCACACCACTAACATGCTAACAATGTGGTGAGACGGGTCCATGGATGAGGGTAACAACATCATCGCTCATATTAATAAAGCCACAGGCTTTTCAAATGCCCTTTCTCTTTCTGTTGGCAGTAAAAAAAAAAAAAAAAAGATGGAAAAACACAGAACTGAAGGAAAAATCAATTTCTGCATCAGCACCTTGTTTCTGCTCTGTTGTGGGAGAAGGAATACATTAATACAGTAATCAGGGTCAGCTCACACTCTGCTTAAAAAGGAAAAAAGTGGTGGGGGGGAGAGAGGAAGTTCAATAGAGCTTTGATATAGGGAACCTGGAAATGAGGAGAGACCAGGCCGGAGGCAGGGGTCTTAATATTGATAACACAGTGATGATGTCTGAATGTCAGAATGGAAGAGAACAAGCAAGAGCAGCGAAAAGAAAGACGGGCGCGTCAGACTGCACCTCAGATGGCTTAATGACAAAGGGACGCTCTCTGGCGGCAACAGCAGTAGCTGCCCTGAATTTTTTATAGTCGGCTTGGCGGTGAGATAGCTGAGAGACACCGTGATATGTCTCACCCATGTTCCCCTGAGAGCAGTCTTTCATTAGCCTTCTCTCAACCCGAGGTGAGCGCGGTGGCCAGATGAAGTCAGGAGGAAATAAGAGTTGAAATTGTTTTGAGAAAGGGGGCCAAAAAGAAAGTTAATACCGAGGAAGTTGTGAGTGTATTTATGGTCCTCTGAAAAATAAAAGCGGTCCCTTTTTGGCTGTTGGGAGCTGTTATGATGGATTTTGGATAATGGAGTTTTGATGGATGTGTGGTGTCTGGACAGTCCCGGTGTCTGAATTGAGGGCAAGTACCACTGATTTCACCCGCTGATATCTGGCAGTCAGTTATTGCAGCGCCTCCCGCTTCTGGTGGTCCACATCCAACATGTTTAATCCTCGAGCTAAATTGTTTAGGTGTGCACTATTGAATACCTCATAACCTTTTATAAGTTCTATAAAATAACTGCAAACCCACAGAGACACAACCACAGCGGAGTCGCTGAGATCCTCTTTCCCTGTGATCTCAAACATCCAAATCCCCCCCCCCTTTAAAAGGAGCAATTAGGCGAGGTAAAAAGATAATGTTTTCGTCTTTAGCTTCCCTTTGGTAAACATTGCCGTTAGGATCAATTAACCAGCGGCTAATGAGCAAAGTGGGGGTCTGCTTCAATATTGCACCATTGTTCATTGGCGATTTTTAATTAATGGCTTTTGAAGTAAAAATCGCAAAAGTTTTTAATTGTTTTCCTTTTCCAGTGGTGGGAGGAGGTGGGGAGGGGAGGTGGCAAGATCAGAGTGTTAATTATAAAGTGGGGGCTTTAAAGTGAGAAGGATTTAGACTTTTAATTAAAGAGGAATTTGATGCGACCAACAGACTGAGTTCAGTTGCCACACAATCCCCTGTTATTCTCCCCTGGCCGTTGTCTGCTATCTGCTCGTCTCCTCCTCTGGTTTGCAGCCCTCCATCTTCTGCCACTCATTTTGCTCTCACTCCACCCCTGTATGGTGTTGATGTCTCCTTCCTTACAGGGTGTTGCTATCAGAAGCCGGATTAGGGACTTTGAGAGCTCTGCTCTCAAATGGTGAAGATGAGGCCTGGGTGGATAGGAGGAGGGAGGGGGTTGGAGGTGGGGTGATGGTGGCGGTGGCTGTGGTGGTGGCAAGGGGGATGGCTCAGTCACTCCATCGGATTTCCAAGATTGAATTAGTGAGCTTTAGACAAATCAGAGCCCTTTTGGACATGTTCACAATGTTGCCTCCTCCATTTTCCACCCTTCTCTTTCTGTCTCATCCTCTTACAGCCTTGCCAGCTTCTCCTCCCTCTGCCTCTCCATCTCCCTTCCTCCTCATCTGTTCTCCCTTAATAGCGCATAAGATTGTTTTCATAGCAGTGATAAATTAGGCTGAAGTGATTAGCATGGTGTGAAAAGTGATTACATCCTGTAGCTTTGCTGATTTGTCGAACAGATGCCCTCTACTAGCTAAACTTTGGTAGGTTACAGTGTTAAACTGAGGTCCCCCCCCCCCACAGCTGTAGGTCCCAGCAGACGCATACAGGTAATTTGCCTTGATTGTGGATATAGCCCCACAATACCATTGGGAATGCAGCCTGCAGCTCATTTGTTATTGCGGTAGCCGTTAACAGTCGTGCACGCCGTTCGTGTCTGTTCACGCGCGCCTCTTTTGCGGTGTAGTTCTTACATAAATAGGGGGTGACTGAAAAATAGTAGCAGCTGAGAAACGGCAGTGACGTGGGATGTTGACTCATGATGCCGTCAGCTGACTTCACATACTGATGAAGTTGTTAAAATTAGAATATAAGAACAAAATATTTGCCAATCATCAGGATTAATGGGTTGGCGGTATAACTTCCATCAGAAGCAGCAGGATGCGAGACAAAGAGCTGCTGTTTTTTTTTGAGGAGCCTCATCATCAGGGGTGGAATAACATGAAAGAATATAACTAGAGAAACGGCTGACCTCCTGTTGTCTCACCCCTTCCGCCCGTGTTGCTGTGATTACGCCAATCACTGTCATTAGCATTCCCCGCGATTAATGTGATTTCTCATGCTTTGCTGCATGCATGCTAATGACTAGCACCCAGCTCTCTTCTCATTTCAGCTGCACAAACTCTCCACAGCTCTCCCTCGAAACACTCATCTGGCACCGAATTAACTCCTGGAGCTGTACTGTATTAATACATGCAGTGCAGCCAGCAAATCCACTGCTGATTAAGACAACAACCTGACCCAGCATTCATCTACCCTGGAATCAGCTTTTATCAATTTTAGCTTGGTGGGATTCTCATCTCTCATCCGTCTTTCCTCATCCCCCCCCCATTTCAAAGAGCAGAAAATAGGAGGAGGAGGAGGAGCTGGGATTACCATGCATCAATCTTCCCCCCTCATCCCTCCACCTTTTTAACTTTGTTGCTTCTCATCTCATCACATGGGTGCTCTCCTTATCTGTTTATCCCACTCCCGCTAATCTTCATTTTTTAAATTTTTTTTTTACGCGTTTCTATCCCTTGCGCTCCGCATTAATGCCTTTTGTTGCCTTTATCTGACTCTTAATGTCTCCCACTCTCATCTACCTTGGATTTGCTCAAGGTTTTCTCCTCAGTTCTACATAAAGCACCTTCTTTACGCAGCAGGCTGAATGTGTAGAAACTAAGAGATACATTTTGGCTGGTAGCTCATTGTGGCGCCAAGTATTAAGGTCTCTGAGGACAATTTATTACACAAACAGGATTTGGAACGTTTATCTGAGTAGAGGGACATGTGCTATTGTTGTGAAGAGATTATTGCTGTATATATGTATTCAACACACAAGTAGCCCGTTTTGCTATAGCTGCAACCTTTATGCCCATGTTATGTTTTAAGCACTTGGCCCTAAGTTAGTTTTTCAGTAAAATATATATTCTCGAGCAAAGACCCCCCCCAACATCAGGATGTTAGCATGTGAGTTCATCATAAACAATACAATAGGGCTTTTTAGCCCAAAGCTATCTTAATCACTCTATAAACTCATGTGTAGTTTACACCCACGCACAATGTGTGTGTGTGTTTTTTTTTTGTAATAAGAAAATGGCCAAACACACACACTCAGTTAAACTCAGTAGTCTGTTTCTCCACAAAGCTAGGCAGATACCACGGCAGCATTAGCTACAGCGATGAAGTCCTCTTTCTCCACCACTGATGTCACATCCTGACAAGTCTCTGTTACATAGGCCTCATGTTTTCTGTGTTTATATCCTGAGCTGCTCCACTCTGTGTGACCTTTAACTCTGTTATCCAAAGCCTTCTGTTGAAGAGCCTAACGGCAGTGGAACGGGTCAAAGGCAGCGCGGGAAGACGGAACAGCAGAACAGCAGAACAAAACTGTGCACATTTGTATCGTGCATTTGGTCTCAGCTTCCTCTCTAGACACTGATATTGACCTCAAAGCGCTGTTGTGCTGAAGTCTGGCCTCAGTGCTGTTTATAAACCCAGTTCTAAAAAAGTTGTGACACTCTGCAGAATGTAAATAAAAATAGACTGCAACGATCTGCAAATGTCATAAAGCCATATTTTTGCCCACAGCAGAACATAGAAATCATATCAGATGTTTAAACACAGAAAATGTGCCTTTTTAATAAATATATTAGCTCATTTTGAATTTGATGGCGGAAACACATCTCAAAAGATGTGATTCTTTAATGTCTGGTAACTGAGGAGACCACTTGTTGGACTTTGTGGAGAGCAATGTTGTCCCATACTTGTCGATTATATGATTCTAGCTGGTCTTCCTTGCCGTGTTTTCTGTTCGGTGAGGCTCCAAATGTTTCCAGTTGGTGAAAGACTCCTTTACTGCAAAGCCATGCTGCAGTAATAGATGCAGCATGCGGTTTAGCATTGTCTTGCTAAAATATGCAAGGCCTTCCCTGAAGAAGATGTTGTCTGAATGGGCGCATATGTTGCCCTCAAACCTGTACATACCTTTCAGCACTGATGGTGCCTTTTCAGATGTGCAAGCTGCCGATGCAGGCTTGTGAACTGAGTGCTGATGACAAGCCGGATGGTCCTCTGGACCAAAGACAAGACCAATTTCAAATCTTGATTTGTCCGACCACAGAGCAGTTTACCACTTTTCCTCTGTCCATTTTTAAATGAGCTTTGGCCCAGAGAAGATAGATTGCTTAGCTTTAATCCCCAGGGTTCGAGGTTCTTAGGGTGGGACTAGTGAACACAAGATTAGATATACTTTATTTATTAAATTCCTTTGTTATAGCAGGTAAAAATGAAGTTAAACAAACAGAATCATATATATAATAATATGTTTGTTGGTGTAAGTGGGTCATGATATACATACAAGGATGACAACTGCTTTTGCTTTCACCAAGTAGACTCCAAGTCCACTAGAAAGTAGTGTAATTAGGGCAACTGCGTGTCCCTGCTGTCCGCACCTGTCTGTGTGTGTGCCTGAATATAGTACCTGCTTTAGTGTTAGCAGAGAAAAGGAGTCCCCCCCTTTACTTTTTTCGTGTATTTGTATTTCTGGAGGCAGAGATTTTCCAGCGTGAGCTACAGTATTGCCTTTTGTTTTTCTTATTCTAAGGCTCACTTGATGCAGCATAACATTCATCATGATTATGCCACCCCGATAATGAAACACAGTGGAATTAACATTCACCATCCGCTGGGAGCCCAAAATGTAAATGGGTAAGGCTTTACTGTATTTCAGTGGAATCAAAGCGTGATTCAAGGAGACCGCGTGTGACACTTCTTTGAAACAAAGCGTGCTAGTCAACTGTATATTTTGCTGAATATGGCCTCTGCGGTTGTTAAGCGTAGCAGTGTAGTTAACAGTGAAATCTAGAAGACTAGAAAACTGCAGAGATCCAACATGAGGAGCATTTAGTGCACAGGGATGTTATTTTCCCATCATAGCGCTTGTGGCCAAGGCTTTTTGCTAATTAAGTGGGGGAGGTTTTTTTCTGAGTCACAAATGACTTTTATTGGCAGAACTTGGACAAAAAGGAACATATTTGGATTTTTAAAAGTGCACCTAATTATGCTGCTGGTTGCTCATGCATTGCATTTGTTGCTGTGCTTCTCCTGAGCTCAGTCTGTGCTTTTAACTCAAATGTTCCGCTGGGCTTTTGAAGTTGAAAATAACCATCAGGTGTGCATTGGACAAGATGAGTGCATCCCACCACCACCACCCCCTCGAGGGAGGGGTGGAACACTGGAATGAAAACTTGTCCATAATATATTTCTTATCATAACATGCTTTTCTGCTGCATTCATCCAAAAGAAGCTGTTGTGGAAATATTTTTATTATTATTTTTTGTGTTTTAGAGCTGTTGAACTGAAAGTGAGAGTTTCCACTCTTGGCCTTTGACTTTGCCGCCTATTAATTCCTCTCTGTGGTGCTGTAGTCTGCCAACAGTCTATACTTTTGAGTCTGCTGATGGTTGTGATAAGTGTTTTCTGCAATCTGAAGGGTATTGGGGTAGTCTGGGTGTAATCCAGCACAATTGGTTACAATTTTAAAGCCGTTTTTGAAAAATGCAACACTAACAAATGCGTAAAATAAAGAAAAAAAAGCACTTTTAAGTGTAATCCTGAATTGAATGGAACCTTTCATGAATATACCCCTAATTCTGTTTTTTTTCTGTGCTTACTGATTTCTTGAAGTGTTTTGATGTGTTGGATAGAGAGTGTTATTGTGAGTTTGTGCCCACGAAGGGCAGCGAGCAGGTAAGGACACTGCTCAGGGTTAACAGGCTGGGATGAATGCAAAAGTCCCAAGAGCCCTCTGAAGCGAGCGAGTGAGAGAGAGAGAGAGAGAGAGAGAGAAAAAATCTAAGTGTGAGAGGTGGAAATGGAAAGAGAAGGAGATGGAGGGAGAGCTGTGAGGGCGAGGCAGAGATGACCTCTGCAGTTCTGTTGATGACATGAAGCAGAATAAGAGGAGAGATGAGGGAAAAGAGGGGAGACAAACCGAGCGGGGAGGATTAAGAAAGCAGCTGGTGAGGATGATCCAGAGGGGAGTCGGGGAGAGAGAGAGAGAGAGAGACAAGAAAAGAGAGAAATAAGGAGAAAGGAGGTGGAAGCAGAAGAAGAGGGAGGTGCAAGAGATTGATGAGGGAGAGTGAGAAACTAATTCTCACTTCACTCTGGGCTGGAAGATTAAGGAAGATTAGAGAGATAGAGTGAGGTAGGGAGCGAGATGGGGCGATAACTTCTACTGCATGCCACAGAAAGATCTTTGAATGCCTAATACCCAAATACAGGGAGAGACAGAGAGAGAGTGTGAGAGAGGGGGAGAGATTATGAAACCAAAAAAAAAATAAATTAATAAATAAAAAACATAAAAAGTGAATGAGCTAGGGAAGAGGAGGAAGACAAAAAGCTGGCGTGACAAGAGAAGAAGAAGAGATAAAGACAGGAGCAAATCAGGCTCAGAGGGGTCCTAATAGTAATGATCCTTGATATTATAAATGTCTTTTATAGTAGAGGCCATTTCTGGGCGTGTGTTCTAATCCATGTCAAGGGAGTGTAGACGCAAAATCCAGGTCATCCGTATACCTCTCCAGCATTCGCTTTCACTGAGTCTTCCCATTGGGATTCATTCTCTTGTACTGTGCAGGTCTGTGTGGCGGTATCTTTTACCCTGTGTTCTTTTTTACTTGCAAAAAGGGAAACCTATTTTCCATTCCCTGCCACTGACATCTATTTATTCTCTGTCTCTTCACTGTTGGTGCAAAATCTTAACAGCTATAGGCTGCCGTGCATGTTTTCAGGAGAAAAGGGATGATGGGACGAATGCGCAAAACACAGGTAGACACAGGTGTGTGGATGTATAGGCGCTTACACACAAACGCGTGCGCGCGCGCACACACACACACACACACACACACACACACACACACACACACACATATATATAATAGTGTGTTTGACGAATGTATGTGTCCTCATGCTGGAACACATGCCTGCTGCCACAGAAGTTTTCTGTAGGAAATGAGGAAGGAAAGAAAGAGAGGGGGAAAGAGAGGGAGAGTGCTGCAGTGGCAGACTCAATCCGTCATGCAGGATTACAGTGTAAGCTTCTCCACGGCCATAGATGCGGTTTTATGGAAGAAACACAGGGCTTTTCTAAATGCAGTAGGCCTTCCTATCCTTTCTTCATATTAGAAACAAAAGCGGAGGGCAGAGGAGGGCTGTGAGGCTTCTTCCCCTGCGATCCTCACTGCCTGATGGCTGCTATCTCTGAGGATTGATTGAGCATCCCTCATGCACTGAGGGCTTTCCAGGGGGACAGGTTGGAACTGACCTTGGCTCTCACCTCTGTGCCCACGCACACTGGAGGTGGGATCATTACTTCACCTATCCTGAGGCAGAAGTGACCTTGGAAGGTGACAAAAGGCTCACAGCTCTGTTCCTTTTTGAAGCTGGGATTAGTAGGAGGTGATCTTATGTGTTTGAGAAAATATTTTTTGCTTGCGTGTGTCTTGTGTGTGTGTGCGAGATCTGCCCCTCACATCTTAAATGGAATTTATAGTTGCAGTGCTGGAATGATGCCAGAACATCCCAAACATTACACAGCATGAATGCGCCCCGCAGGGAAAAAATCGCCCTGAAAATACAACGCTGCCAAACTTTGATCTCCTCCATCGCCCTGCTACACACCGCTGAAACGGGCAAAACGCAGCTTGGAAATCTTCCCTCAACATACACCCACAGCCTTCTTTGAACTAGCACGCAGAAAGGTCCCAATAAATACAACGCTGCCACAAATATTGGAAAGTAAAAAGGGGATAGTATACCGCTTGCCCACGTAGCAGAGGCTGTCGTTTCAGCTGACGCCTGCCTCGCTGAAAAGGAAACAACCGCGGCACTCCTGCTGCTTCATTGGCTGTTGCACAACATCTTGCTGCACAAAGCACTGTGCAGTTTTAATTTCCACATCCTTTATCCGATCCTCGCCCAAGGTTGCCCCACATTATAACCTGCCAGAGATACCGACTTAAACGTGTTGCGGTCTGCTTTGTCTGCCCGAGCCACTAGAAAATAAACAAAACAACAAACTGACCCAAATGCAGAGCGACAAAAGTGAAATGAATTTGAGATTGGGCCGATGTCATTAGAATCACAAAAATATACTGTCAGTTACAGTGCCGGAGCAGGAAAAGACCCAGGGAGCATGAAAGTCATACACAGAGAGGAGGGCGAATATATGCTAATAAAGCTGGGACTTAGTGACTTCAACGAGGGAGGATTAGAAGCTGTGACAGTACAAGCTTCCAGGCCTGTTCAACCAGCGGAGCAGAGACGTGAATGCAGCAGGCTATGATAAGGGAGCAGGACACAACAACATCCTTGGGATAGATGGTACTGACAAAACGCAGATACAAGTCGGTGCTGAATAGATATCAGAAAGATTAGTGCCGCGTTCTGTTGTTGATTTGGTACAGCTGTCGATCTGGGACAGGTGCTTCCAGGGTCCTAAAGTGGGAACCAGGGACATCGGTAAAAATATTTGTTTAATGTAGGAGTTACTGGAGGGAGTATCATTGTATCGCAGCTATTTAAGACTCAAAATTCAGTCAGATGATACAGTCATTGGGGGGGGGTCTTCAGCAAATGCATCAAAACAAATTTGAGATCTCTCTCAGTTTCACTGCTACTGTCAGTCACTTGGTTGGGGGTGCAGTCTGTATGTTCATCTCCATAATAATGTATTTACTCAAGTAACTCATGCATAGGCATTAGTGTTTGAATAGTCATGCATTGCCCCCTGAGGATGAATCACTGGCTTACACTGACTTTTTGGAACAGAAGATATTAATAGTTCCCGGAGCACCTGTCCTAATGATTTTCTGTCATTGACTCTGTAACGCCACCGAGCATCATCTGATGATTTAGCCTTTGGGAACAATGGAGCTTTGGATGAATGCTTGGACATCTGTGCCAAAACCTCCAGTTCTTTGCACCGATCAACTTACCATTAGATAGATTAAAAAAAAAATCCTATAAAAAGTGATTTTTTTTTTCTGTCAGTGATGTACAATAGTTGATGCATTTTGTGCACTGTGTTCCTTTTTAGCTTTTTCCAAGGTGGCTCCACATTCTAACCTCCCAGAGGCAGCGACTGTTAAAATGTGTATGCAACCAGATATTAACATATTTTTATGATATTGTAGAAATGTGATCCCAACTGCAGGTTGGCATGTTTTGCCTACTGTTGACTGAATTGCTTTCATGTTTGGCATTGACATTTGCGTTCTGTACATAGAAATGAGTGGAAATTCTAATCTGCTTGTGACTAAACCTGCAAAAATAATTATTCCTATTAATGCCAGCTATACTTAGTGTTAAGTGCTAAGTAACAAATATTTGCTGCATGAAGGGGATGCTTTTGTCAGATTGCAAACAAAAAAAAATATCATTTGCTACCCACCGAAATTCCAGTGTTAGTAAGTGTGGGTGCTTTCAGACAGTGGTTGACAAGCTAATAAGCACTAAAGCATGCTGATGCCTTAAGCATGGAATTACTGTGGCTGTGGGACATTGTATATTTTGCAGCTGTGAACAGAATTCATTTGTAATCATTCAAAGTATACATTTCAGAAATAGCCCCCCCCCAAAAAAAACAAAACAAAAACAAAAACAAAAAAAAACCTCACAACACTGATGATATCTGAAAAGCAAACGTTCTCTTTGATTCAGAATCATCCCTGAGGTAACATTACAAACTGAACAAACACTCTTTCATCATCAAAATATTACACACCTGTTTCTCCAGCAAGCCCCACCGGAGAATATTAGTGGAAGCCAAAACCCTGAACACCTGTGGAGCACACACTTATAGAAAAATTTTTTCAGTGCACGGCAGAGGCTTATTGATCACACCATAAGGACGTTAAAAGTAAGGCTGCTCGATCTTTCCTCTTTTCACTCTCCCCCCATGCCTGGGTGGGAGATAAACATGAAAACGATCTTTAACTGTAAACTGAAAAGAGATTTGCGCCGATTACGGTGGAAGATGGAGTGTCATCATTCACTCTCATCATTGGTCGGTAGCCTTGGTGCTCTTCTGAAATGGGCCTTCTCCTTCCCGAAGCATCGCATATTATCACAGACAACCTTGCACGTGTTGCGCGTATTAATCTCCGAAACGACCCTCTCTCCACCTCACTATGTCCTCTGCGCCGCCTTGTTCAATCTCAGAGCCTTTCCGAAAGGATCGCCCTTGAAAGGTAAACAGCAGATTAGATGAGAAAAGGACGTGGTGAATTAAACCTCAGAGAAAACATCTTTAAGTCATATTTGCAGTGAAGCAGATATCTTTCTAATGATGAGTAACTTTATTAACCCGAGCTATCACGCTTTACAGCTCACAAAGATGACAGGTGGGAATAAACAGAGTCAATGCAAATAGGCTCTTAAAGTGGGTAATTTTCTTGCACCTTTTCTCTTGCAGCCTGCAGTCTCTCTCTTTTTTTTTTTTTAAATTCTCTCACACACATCTTAATACACATACTGTTTACACACACATGCAACTTTGGGGCAACAAAGTCCATCTGCAATTCCCGAGGACTTCTCCTGAAATGTCAGTGCCAGTGTGTTGAAAGGATCAGATAGCTTTTTGATGTTGCACGTGCAGTCAGGCAGAAGAGGAAGCGAGACAGGGCTGATAGGCATCAGGTGTAATTTTGGTAACTGCTTTGGCAGCTGATGACTCACCATTCAGAAGACGAAGGCAGAGCACCAACCTAAAGAGAGATTGGCTCGAGTTAGATGAGCTGCCTGACACAAAAAAACATCCCCTGACCTTTGTGCATGAAGATCATTGGAGCCGATCTGCACCTTCAACTGCTCACCAGCGAAACAGCGGAAAGGCCTAAAGGTAGATGTCAGATGTTGTTATAGTCCAGTGACACAATAATAATTTGTTGCAGCCATATGATGCAGGCAGAACCAGGATCAGCCACCCTGAAAAGAACAGGATCTGTTATTTAACGTTTTACTTCAGTGCTGATTCATAAGCCAGAAAAATGATTAGGCTTATAATTTAAAGTCAGGCTCCACACACAGAAAGCATTATGAAGCCTGCACTAATGGGCATATGCAGAATCTAGAACTGCCAGTCACAAGTATGTCTGCATTTAGGCCATAGGGTGGGGTGGGGATTGGTGGGGACATTTTTCTGGGAGAGCTGGGAGAGATGTTAATAAAAGAAGTCATTTGGCACGGCATGAATTTTAGCCTTTTTACCAGTAACGCACACAGTCTGCTATTTATGCATAATTTATAGTTTTAAAAGGCCTGAATGGCGAGCAGAATTTAGCAGTAAATTAGAGGCCTTTAGTGGGTCAGCACTGTCACTGTTTGTATATCCACATGCTCTTAGCCAGCACTTTACCTTATGGCCAGACTGAGAAGTACTTGAACCATTGCCAAAGCAGTAAAATACAGGCCACAAATGTTGTCCCTGTCATGACCTACTGGCACGTCTCTTGGCACTGTGATTCTCTGGACTGTCTCCTGTCAAGATTTATTTGATCTTTATTGCACCTCTCACAGTTTATATACTGTAGCTTAAGATAAAGCAGCAGCAGCAGCAATAGCAGCAGTGGGGCTTGCATTTGCTGTGCTCAGTAGAGCTGGATCTGTTTGTACCAGTGTAAATATTTGCATCTCTAAATTGAAACTGGTTGCAGTATTTATGTAGAGAATAGTGAATATTCCCACCCAGAAGCTGTCTGCTTTAACTGTTGTATAGCTAAATTAAATGTAGATGCAAGGTATGAAAATTGAATGTTATATATCTAAAGATGTTGCCCCGTACAATTCCCACACTGAAAAAGCTTACTCTGGAGTCCTCTCACATCATATTTTTGGTTCCGCAGAGCACGAAAGATCATTTTACTACTTTCCTGATGATTAATTATACATTAAATGCTCGCGTGCGCCACATGATGAAAGTTGCAATTCTCCATGTAAACACCGTGCCAGAATTGCTGTACACTTTAACATGTGGTAGCACAAAATCCAACTCATTTGTTTTAGAACTTCACATCTGTTGATGCTTGATTCTAAATGTCAATATTAATTATTCTCAGATGAATGCAAAAAAAAAATAAAAACAAAAATCTTGCAAGCAAGCTTCTCTTTGCAAGATAGCTCAGGAAGGACTTCCAGGATGGGCGGGTAAAGTTGCAGATGTCGACACACCGTTCATTTTGGTGCTATTTTTCAGCCGTGATGCACATCTTCAATTGACCAGTGGCCATTAAGCTTCATATTATGTGTGGGGATGTTATCTTATATTATAACCCTGAGGAGTAACAGGAGCTTTATGGAGCGTGCATGAAAATATTACTTGACAGTTTCAGGAAAAAAAAAAAAGGCAACTTTTAAGTTGCATTCTAACAAAAAAAAAAAAGACGATTACAAAACACTCCTCCAACTGCATTTTGCTAAATGATCAAATATCATGCTGGGTTGGGGTAACTGACTTTTAACTCTTATGCCAAAATACTGTAGATCAGCAGTTTGAAGTTAGGTGGTAGCTGCCCTCAGCGCTCTTAATGTCAGTTCCTTCTAACTGCAGTGCAGTTCTTCCCTGTAATCTGGCAGCAATTTGCATCTTTAAATGTCTTTTTTTGGGGGGTTGATCTGAAGCATTTTCACAGAAATTCATGAAATTTCCTTTCATGTTCTCTCCCTCCTGAATCAGTACTCTGTGCAAATACAGTGTTTGGTTTGAATCTGCAAACTGCTCCTGTATTACAGGTAAAAAAAAATAAATGTTTTTTCCTTTTTAAATTTTCCCTCTCGGGGAACAAGGCAGTGCAAGCCAGAACAGCAACAAAGTGTCAAGGTGACAGGTTGGCCCACTTACTAAGGACAAATCACAGATGGATTTATGAGAAGCTGCTGCAGCACATTTCTGTGCATTATTGTAACGATAGTTCAACACGACTGAACGCTCACATCTCGCTGTTTTTGCTGTTTTCACTGCACGTTTTGTATTTTAAATAGCCGCATTCTTGCTTTATGTTCTACAAGCTCTGACTCTTGCCTTTTATTGTAACCCCATTGATCTAGCTGAAAGCCAAGCAAATCCAAAAAACCCCTGCTGCTGCCGCTCTCTTATACTGAGTATTTTTAGTCTTAATCTCACCAACAGGCAAACAGCCACCCCTAAGTGGACTGAATTTCACAGCTCTTGAAGCCATGCAAAACTGTAAATTCACAGCACTGCTTTTTATTGTCACCCCCCCCCCAAAAAAAAAACCCTCAAAAAACAGTGCTGTCACATTATTTACCTGCACTTGTTTCCCTCTTTGTACTCCATAAACCTTCCACCTCTGTGGAGTTTTGATGTCCACAGGCACGTGCTGTATATCCCCCATGAGAGGTTAGCACCTGCTGTCAGTGAGGCTGAGGCATAGACAAGGCTACAAGGCTGGGGACACAGGCGAAAAAGGCATTCATACATTAACAGATGAAAGCTTCTGTTTCTTTTCACCTCCTCGCACCCTGACAGGTCTGCTTTTATCTCCCAAGGCTCAAGGTGAGGACAGAGCTGCTTTATGGGGCTTCGAAACTACCCGGTTGGTCTTCCAAGGAAGGACCCGCTTTCCTCCAGCTGCCACCCATCAGTACCTCACATCCTCCTCTCACGCAGATGCTTAGACACCCTCCACAGTTCCACTAAACATTCCTATTTTTCCTTCATGTTTGCTTTTTTTTTTCCTCTACAGTTTGCCTTTGTTACTCCATGCATAATACTTCTGGGGTGGCTGCTTTCTTTCTCTCTTGCCTCCCGGTGTGAGAGAGCGCTCCCTTTCTTCTCTTTGACTTCATTGCGTCCTGAGAGGGAGTCCCCAGAGCTTTCTTTATTTTTCATACTTGCACAGATATAAGTGAATATTGTTTTTTCAGGGAGGGGTCTGACATGAATGTGCATTAGAGAGCGTGGATGAATAAGGCTTTGTGAGTCCAGGCAGTTTGCCTGTGCGTGTATGCAAATTACTTTTTTTCTTTTTCAGGACAACGTTTAGCCAACAGGGCTTGGCATGTCTGGGTTTGCTCATTGTTGCATGGCCGTGTTGTTTCTGTGGTGGTGCTTTGCCTCTTCAGTGGCTACTGGGAGAAAAAGAGGATAGATGGCAAGCAAGGAGGTGAATCGTAATTACAATTTCCAGTCTTGTTAAGTTGGTGACAGCCTGCAATCGATGGCAAGAATTTGCCTCCAATACTAACGAACTCAAAGATCATTGGAGTTTTAGGTGGGCTGGGATCAGTAAGGGGAAAATAATTAAGCTATTTATGGCCTCAATTAATCAATTCACTAAGAAACTTGCTTTAGGAATCCAGCTCAGTTGGAAACTCTCTTAGAATATACCTCAACTATATATTTTCTAAAACTCTAATTAGGAAGCAAGAGCTCCCTGAAGCAACGAACAGTATGACCTTATCATCCTTATTTACTCCTGAAATCCAGATAAAGGCTATGCTTGAGATCCCCGTCCTGATCCGTGCTGGTTTCACAAGGATGAAAACAGCAGTTTTGCCATATTACATTATAAAACTCTAATGAGGAAATATGAGCTCCCTTGTGATTCAAACTGCAGCGCCCAATTATCCTTACTTAAGGCTGCACAGGCTGATACACCCAGGTTAATGGCATAACAGAAGCTGTCCCCAAAGGTGCTCAGCACAATGTGAACGGCTGTGACATAGATCAATATATTGTATCGGTGCTTCGACTCAGTTCTGGAGGAATTCTCGCCTTTGAAAATGGTGTTAAAAAAAAAAAGATGAAAGAATCAAAGAATGAAAGTGGCGCTTCAAAGAAAACATCACATTGATAGAACCTCCCACGTGAGAACGTTTTAAATTTGTGCTCAGCTGGCGACAGCGCGATGTTGCTATTCTGCCCTGCATCCCGCCACCTGCCCCGGGCTTGTTAACAAGGTGCCCGTGGCAATGATTGCCTGGCCATCAAACTCCCAGCTGATAAGTTCCTCTGGGAGAGCGCGGGGCTCTGTCATTGAATTCGCCCCGATCGCCTCCTCATGCTGTACATTTGAGATAACGCTCAGCCAAACCCAGCTTTGCATCCTTTCGTATCGACCTCTTTATATATGAATTATTCTGTAAAAATCTCCCCGGCATTTTGCAGCCACTTTGTGCAAGTACACGATGTTTATTATTTGCTGCATTTCATAATTTGATGACAGGATTTATATGCACAATTATAGTGTTGTAGCCTGTCATCAACATGGTGTCCAACGAGACACCTGTCACTTCCAGTGTTGCAAGGCCAAAGAATGAGATTGGCTGAATGATTGAAGCTTGAGTGCAGTAAGGGTGAGGGACACGGCGACAGGACCGTGATTGACACAAATGAGAGAGAGGAAGAGATGATAGAAGGGAGCAGAGGAGAGGACGGGATGCTAAAACAATAGCAGGTTAAAGAGAGTGGGTAAAGGGAGATTTACAGAGCTAGATCGGCCGAAGAAGAGACAGGTGGTGAGTGGGAGAGGTGGGAAAAAAAGCAGAGGAGGGGTGGACATTTTTTATTTTTTTTGTTACTGTTCAGCAAAAAAGGTTCGCTTAGAGAAAGAGAGGTGGAGAGACAGGAGGCTGAGAAGAAGATGAGAGAGGAAAAGGGTGAAAAGTATTCCAGGAGGAACATCCCAACTTCAGTCATGCCCCAGTGAATGTGCTGACAGGGTCTGTCTGTGCCACAGCGGAGCAAGTGTCATACATGCAGACACACCACACCACACTGCACAGGGCAAGAGGAAACTGGTGCTGCTTAATCCACAACACACAAGTTACACACAGTATGTAAACTTTAAATGAAATTTTGCAGGAAAATATCATTTGAAGCATGAAACAAAGAAGAAAACAAATAGAGACCAATAGAGACCAAGACTGCACTAAAAATGGACAATTAAGCATCTGAGTCTATGGGGACTCACCTGCCTTTGGAGTCCCCCTCATTCGGCTTCTTAGTAAATCTTTTAAACACGTCATCCCAAGTTCTTAACATCATCATCAGGGTCATTGTCTTTCTTCGGGATCACAGAAGAAACAATAAAAACAGCTGAACGAGGGATTTTTCTTTAAGGCCCGAAATGAGCCCTTTGAGTCTGTTTTAGCCTCTTCAGGCATTGTTATTAATGCAGTTACCTGACAAAGTTTGCCATGCGATACGAGATGTGATAGAAGTTTTTGCTCCAGTTATTGGTTAGAGAATAATTGGAAAATTTTGGAAGTGCTTTACTTGGAACTAACTAGCACATGTTTGTGTAAATCCCCCAGCCTATGGATCAGTCTCGCTAATCAAACTTGCTAGCATTAGCTAAACAAACAAACAAAAACAAGATGCTGATGGTCATAATGCTGAAGTCGAGGGTTTTGCAATCCAGTGGGTGACGTCATGGTGGCTATGTCTGTATTTTATATACAGTCTATGGAATTTATGAATCAGATATGTCTATTTGAAAGACATTACTTGTTGCAATAGTGGGATAAGTGAAACCCACAGCCATGTTATACGAGTCCCTGCTGCTTTGATTTTGACCATTGTTCTAGCTCATGTGATTTTCCCTGACGTCTCAGAGGTGTTTTATCGAATCACTGGCATTTGGAGTTGAATTACACAGTACACATGCTTGTCTGCCTCTGCACACATAGTAGCGATAAAAAGGTTTTTATGTTAATGAAATCTGGGAAATAGTCACATTATTGACTTGTCAGATGCGTAGGCTGCTGTTACTGAAACGCTACTGAAGGGCTCCTGCTCTTATCTTAAAACAAGCACATTGATTGATATCTGACATTTCGATTTGGCGTAGGATTTCCATTTGAGGCTTGAGTGCTTGAGAGACATGCTGAGATTCAGATGTTTACCAACCTTTTAGATCGCTCGGGGCCCTAGATGCAACAAAGTGCATCTACGGCTTGCATCTGAATTGAAATGTTAACTGACTGATCAAACGACAATGCCAATCGGGGTAATTAATCACACTTTAAAGTAACATGAAGCCAGTTTCGTGTCACAGCTGGTCTTTTTCCACTGCAGTCAGAAATCCTTTATAGTCGATCCCACTGAATGCTCAGAGCAGTCTCTATTTTTTTCCCCATATACAATGACATGATAGCATTTCCCCTGTCTGTCCTATGTAAATACATTATGAAGGTATAAATTGAATTGTATTCCTGGCCCTTGTGAAATTGTGATTGCTGCACTGTTAAAAGGTCTGTCCTGCCTGTCAGTGACTTCTCCTACCTGTCTGCGCCTCTCCACTTTTAATTAACGCAGCGCAGTGATTAAAGTTTTAACTTAATTATCTTTATCTTTTCTCTCAGGGTGTTCAACCCTCCGTGGGAAACTGAATGAGACACTTGACGAGAGGAGTGGAAGAAAAAAAAAAACAGCAGAGAGAAGCTTGGTGAGATAGAGGGAGATATTAGGCAGCTTGAAAAAAAGAGAAGAGGAAGAGTGACTGACACCTGCCCTCCAGCTCAGTGTGAAGGGCATATAATGGGAGAGTGAGAGGAAGGGCATGAAGAGAGGGAAAACAGAGGGGAGAATGAAGACAACCGGAAAACAAGACCTGCTTCCAAGCAAACCTGTCTCCAATTAGGACGTCTCACCACAAGACAAGATGATTACAAGAGGTCTGCTCTTATTGGTTTCCTTGTGCCTGTGGGAGGGGCTTGAAGGAGGTGCTTCAGCTAGTAAAATTTTACGGAGGAGAGGCGTGGGTGGATCGCACATGGTGAAGCCAGGGGAGAGCAGATCCGTGGATGCGAATGTGGATTTGAATGGAATGCCCGTGGTGACTCTTAGAAACCTGATTAGCCACGAGCAGGCGGGCGACGCTGGATCTTTTTCTTACGCCAAGCTGCTGCAGAATCATCTTGCGCCATCTGTAGTTAATAAGGAGAGACAAACTTTCAAGCCCAAGCGCGAAGTTGACTCTGTGGCGCCACATATATTATCCAGTAACAAGGAGTTTGCCCAGGATGGGAAGAAAGTTAAAAATAACACCAAGAATGCTGAGACTTCCAAAATAGGGAGGTCTGAGAAAGCATTCACGGTTCATCATAAGCCAGATTTTCACTCCAATAAAACCAAGTTTAAATCAGGCTCCAGATCTAAAAGCAGACTGGATTTTAGTGTCCACACCACAGGCATGCCAGGAAAAGGTTTCAGCATAGACTCAAGCCGAAAGCTGAACCTCACTGGCAGTTACGGAGTCCTTAAGCTGCTCTCGAAAGACAACCTGGTTAGGATTGTCAATTCCCAAATGCAGAATGTTCCCAGCCTGAGCTTTCCGAGCAAGGGCAGTCGGAGCAGGAAGCGAGATTTGATTGACGTTAATCACGGACAGTTAGAGCCTCAGAAAGTGCCGAGACAAGATATAGCTGTCACTCAGTCTCACACAGGATATGATAATCAGACTGCATTTCCTTATGCGAGCCCAGTCACCACGCCAGATCTTAATCGAGACCAGGGGCCCGACACTCGTATTAATCCGCTCAGTGAAGTCAAGCCAGCTTTAAGCAAAGGGCAGGACAACTTGGGAAAACAAGGTTCAGATAGTGGTGATAGCAAGAGCAAACACTTTGCCCGCTTACTGTCAACACCTCGCAGCGAGGTCAGTTTGAGCCCTGACAAAGAAGTAATGATCAGCCAAACAGAACGACCATTTACATCGACAAAACATCTCCCGCTGCATGTACCCTCTGAAACTAATGATTCTCCTCCGTCTGTGCTGACAATGCAACCCCTGGGAGTGAGACTGGGGAACAGAGCAGCAGATTCCCATAGAGACCCATTAACAGAGTCAGCTCACACTGCTCAAACAGATCTCACCACAGCTCAGTACTCTGCAGATGAAGACAACAAACTTGTCAACAGCAGTCACGTCCTGAGGCTCCACCCTGCTCCCGAATGGAGCCGCGCCGCAGAAGACGCCGAGGTGCAGGTTATTGATCCTGATAATGGAAAGGGCCTTGTGTTTGAAGAAGCAGAGTCAGAGGTGGAAGAAGAAGAGGAAGATGACCGTATGGAGGTGAAGGGGTCGCGGTCTCGCAGCAGGAGGAGCTGGATCTGGAACCAGTTCTTTGTGATCGAGGAATACGCCGGGCCGGAACCTGTGCTCATTGGCCGGGTAAGGAAAAACTTCATTCATCATTTACAAGGCCTGTGAAGTGTTTTATGAATGTTTTATGAATATTTAAGACACTGTTACAAGTCTCTTACATGGCTTATTTAACCTCAGGTCCTCGTTTCAGTTACACATCTTATACAAGAGCTCATTAGCATACTTTAGCCCCACAGTCACGCTCCAAGTTTCCTTTTTTTGGCGCATTGTTATAATCCCGCAATTGGAATTGATTTACCTTCCTCCAATATGGTGCCTTCCAGGTAGCTGTAAAAACTTCAATGAATCTATGGCGTACTCAAGCGCAACAAAACCCCCGATCCCCCTGAGCCCAAGGGGCTCGTCATGATCACAACCAATCTACACCAGCCAATGGGAATTGACGTATCCAGGAGAATTAATAGCTTTACTTCTTCTTTCCACCATTGATCCTCCCCGGAAGGCAGAAATCAACAGTAGTCTGAGTGTTCCCTCATTTCCCTGTAGGTCAGTCATGTCAGCTGTCCTCCCTCTTGGTCCCAGGTCTGCAAGATCCCGCTAATGTTATTTCACTCAGACTGATTTACACTTGGTTTGACAGGATTTATCACTGCACTCGCCCTCAGCACAACACATGTGGGGCCACAGTCCTATTGCTCAGGTCTGCAATTTATTTAGATCATTGACTGCGCATGTCCCGCTCCCGCGGCTCACCCAGCATACACACACACACACACACACCTCTCCCCCCTCTTTTATTTTGAAGAGTGAGCAGATGAGTGTGGAAGAGGTCACGTCGACTGGACAGAAGGTGTCTCGGAGCCCTGCGCTGTAATGGCTATGCTCTCAGTCCTCAGCATGCGCCAACTGTATCAGTACCCAGCTGCGGTAGATGAGCTAATTTATAAGCCTGTGTGGCCAGTTTGCTGAGCAAATGAATAGTAATGATCCCTGTGTGACTGCTGCAGGCTGTAAGAAGCTGGTGTTTGTATGTGTGAGCACTTCAAGTTCAGAGCTTCAGCTCAGTGGGAGGTGTTTTGAACTGAAAAGATCCAAATCGCATTGGGTCTTTAGGTTTTAATATCCAGGTGCACACAGATGGGCAGGATCTCGTGGGCTTTGTGCCTAAGCCTTCCTAATGTTTAGCTAATATTTAATAGGGCTCCTTTTGCTTTGTGCTATGACTGATGAAGGTCTGAATGTTGTGAAGCACTGGAGAAGATGTAAGAGCCAATGGTCCAGCTTACAGATGGCACTGCGTGTAAAGCCATTAGTGCCAATCTGCTGTGTCAAGCAGGTATTTATGCCAGCACATTGTATGGCACTGAAGGAGGGAACAACGCCAGGCCACACACACAAGCCCATATGATAGTGCTGACACTTGGAGTACACCCAGAACACTATTGTGACTGAGTGTGTGTGTGTGTGTGTGTATACTGGGTTAGAGATTCACATGATTAGTTCCCTACTGTATTAGACAAGTAGCGGCACACATGTATAATGCTCTTATAGATCTTAATACGCTTATGAATTTTTAATCTGCTCTTGCCCAGTGTAGGCCGGTGCTATAGGTGGAGAGATCAATGCGGACTTGTGTTTTTTTTTTACCCTACTGGGGACCGGATTGTGCTTTAATGGAGAGTGCTATGGTGGGAAGCGTGAAGAAATTGACTGTGCAGCCCAAAGCAGGTCCACCTGCCAGATCTAGCCCAGTCCAAAATCAGGCTCAGTCAGCTGCAAATACTGTTGCCTATGATTCAAAACTACACATCTTCTCTGAAGCCAGTTGTACTGTCCTTGTGCACTCTTAGACAAACAAATCGTGGTCATCCCAAGGTGGTGTTCTGTGGGCTTGCTTTAAAATCCGCCTTCTGACATTGATTCATGCTGGATTTTTTTGTGTGATCTTGGACAGTTTGTTCAGAATAAATCTCTACTAAAGCTGAAAACTAGAGCCAAGAGCCTAATCTGTGATGTCAATAGGAGACAAAGGCCCTGCTGCTAAACTGAGAATGAATTAGGGGGCCAACTTTGTGGGCACAGCACTGAGTGTAGTTTTTGAAAGGATATTTATGAGCACTTTCTGTGATTTCAAAGAGTTAGAAGCTCTGTTGGAAAAAAAAACGATAATCTGTTCATAAATCTAAAAAGAATATAAAATGAAGCAGCCCCTGAGCCACCCACTGTCCATCAGCTGTTGGTGGAGTGGCCCTTGAAATGTCTTTATAACATCAAAGATGTAAGTTTTTGTTTCCTGTAGCATATTGCTTTTGGAGAGTAGTTCAGGTTCACCAGAGTTGCCTAAAAGGCCAAGAGGCATTTTCAGCAGTGAATTGTCTGAGTCAGTTTTCTGCTCTCTATAAACATGCTTTCGCTCTTTATCTCTCTCTTACACACATGCACAGGCCTCCATACGCAGATATACGCACACACATGCGCGCGCGTGTGCGCACACACTTGCAGATGATGCTGTGTTACTATATTTTCTCACGGTGGAGTGTCTCTGCCCCGTGATAATTGTGAAGTTAATTGATGCTGTCACATGGTCTGTAATGGGGTTTCAAGTGATTGCAGAGCCTGTGTGAAAGAAACACAGATTTTTCTTGAGGAGAAAAGGCGCCTCAGCAGAGCTGGGATTAAAAAAAACCCACCCCTTTCTGATTAGCTTTTCTTCTCCCCTTACTCTCTCTCTCTGTTGAAATGCAAACTCCCCAACACCTCGTGTGAGGGGAAAACGTGACAGATACGGCAGCCTCTTCCTCTCTGTTAGGAAATTCCTTCTTGCCCCGTTTCACCTTTCTAACAACTTAAGCGTATGTGAGACCTGAATGTGCATATATAATTCACCAGTGCAACAGGAAATGGACCTGGGCTGTCATCCTCATTAGCATATCATTAACATCATCATGAGCATGCATAATTCATAGCTAGTGAAATATGCTGGTAATCCGCAATTAACGCTGCCGTCCGCACGACACACGACACTCATGCTAGAGCATGGCATGAATCTATAACGTGTAGATGTCAGTGTGAAGCAGCAATTAGAGACTTTTAGCTCCTGATACGCCGCACAATACCAGTCATTCCTCACAGTAGCGTATACTTAGCTTTCTCATTATGGTGAATCATTCATTAACATTCAGTGCTAAAAACTGCTCTGCAAAGTGCATTTAAAAGATTCCTCCTGCCTGAGGGCATTTTAAGATATATAAATAAAACAGTTAGTTACCGACCGTCCCGTTATTGATAAGTCCCACGCCTCAGCGCGGCGCCTCTGGGTGCAACATGAGGCACATGAGATATGGGAGCCGTGCTTGTAGGAAATCCTCAGTGTGATGCAAGGGCGCGAATGAGGTTGTCACAGGAAGTTAAGTCCTAGCGTGCATGCTTTTTTCTTGAGCGCTCACTCTTGCAAAGCCTGTTCCTCATTAGCTACAAGGACATTTATTCAGCTACAGGTGGCATTTCTCTTTTATGACATAACAGAGTCACAGCTATAGTTACTAGCTCTGCATATAAAGCACATGGTAAGCAAATCAGATGTGTCTGCAGCTTATAGGTAGTATTTATTTTGTTGCTGATGGATTCAAACGGAGTAGGCGTGGATTCGCGGGACACATTTCATTGAACCAAATTTGGGCTGAAATTTTTTAAATTAATCTCACCTGTAGTTTTATTTGTGATGCAATACTTCACACCTGCATTTCAGCACGGGCTTTGTTAGGATCCTCGCTTATTATCGTAAAGCTCAGATCTCATTTCGCTCTAAGTGTCTTTCTTCTTCGTTTGCCTCCTGTGTTCTCTTTGTCTGCGTCTCACATTGTCTGAGTTTATTCTTGGTATCTCTCTTAGTGTTATTTTATTTTATTTTTTTTAAGGTTATTTCCTCCTGTGGCTTCCTGTTTTTACTTCATTCCTTTCTTCCCTTGTCTCAGTTGTCTCAATTGAGTTTGCCCTGCATGTATTTCTCTCAGTCTTTGTCGGGTTGTTTTCCTTCTGCTCGCTCTCTGCGTTTGGATTTCATTTGTTGATTTTTGTTAAATCACAAGTCAAATGAAAGTTTTTTTTTTGGGTCAGCAGTTAGGTCCTGCGTAATGAACTTTTCTGCACACGTGATACACATACCCAAGTGAAAGATATGAATACCAGTTTTGCTGCTGCGGTAAACAGACACTTCCATCCTTGACATGCGTAAAAGTTGTGGAAAACACACACACACACACACACACACACACACACACACACACACTTGTAGATTCTAAATACACATTTGTATTAAGAATAGGTAAAATACACACTGGAAATGCAGAAACACATCACACAGAAAACTTGTGAGCCCTGCTTCAAAGTTATAAATAAAACTGTACAGATAAAAGGATCTCTTATGAATCTGGAGGAATGAGAGAGGAAAGAGGCAGACAGAAGATGAGAAGAGCGTGTGATGGTGCCAAAGGGGGGTTGGTTCTAACTGTAAACACACACACACGCACGCACACGTACGCACACGCACCACCTGACAAGGCACTCATCAATAGTTATTAAAAAAAGGACTCTGTGTTTTCCTGTGCTTCCACTCTCCCTGTAGAAATCATTTAGCCTCCGGGTCCGAGCACAGCAGGGGTGAGACAGCAATTAGAGAGTGACTACAGTGTAGGAAGGAGGGAAGAGGGGAGGGTGAGACAACAGGGGAGAGCAGAGCGGGATTACCATACAGGACAAAGATGGGATGATGTGGGGAAAAAGTAGGCGAGACTACAGAGAGGGGCTGAAACACAAAGGGGGATGTATGGCACAGTGAGGGCAACTGCTAATGACATGAGGATATGCAGCGCGGGGTGGGGGGTGGGGTGGGGGTGTAAGTGGTGGAAAGTGAGGAAAGGTTAATGGCTTACAATTGGCAGATGGGAAGAACGTGTGAGACAGTTAAAGGAAAAAGAAAAAGAGAAGAGGGGAAGGACCAAGAGATCACACACGTCTCTGAAGCTGACCTCACAGCCCGTCGAGGCCTGAAGCGAGTCGGAGGAAGACGGAGCGGAGAGAGGAGGAGAGGGTTATGAAAAGAGGCAGGGCATCAGTGCAGGGACGTGCAGGGTTTACAAGGAGGAAAATACAAGAGAGCAGGAGGGGGGGGAATTGAGGAAGCAGTTAAATACCATTTTATTGCAAGCCCCTGTGGAGGCCAGATTTAAATGTGTCTCAGTGCTGAGTGGGTGCAGGATCACATAGAGAAAATAATAGACAGGAGGAGTGAAGGAACAAGGCTATGAGGGGAAAGAAAAGGAAGAAAAGGGGAGAAGCTGTGGAGTCTATTAAAGATGGAATTCAAAGGAAACACAGCCCGCCGTTCTCTGCTTTACTTCCAATCTCCCTACTCTCTTTATAGCCCGCGTTTCATCTCCGGATAATGTCGAACAAATCAGCTAAGCAAGTATCTGAATTTAAAGCATCATTCTCCTGGATGTGAAAATGGCAGTATTTTATCTCTGGGAGTGTATGAGCCCCTTTCGAATACATCTAGAACATTTTGAACTTAATATAAAAATGCATTTGGAGCTAACCCTAGAAATGTGGGATAGCACGTGTGTCACCTTAACAACCACAAGGTAGTGTAATGGCACGAAATAAAGCCCAAGTTCGAGTTGGAGATGGTTCATCACCTGAGGTTAACCCTGCAAGGTTAGCCGGTGTCAGTGGTGAGAAATACAGCGAGTGTTTAAGCGTTGAGTCAGTGCACAGTAATATGACATAGGGAATGTGTGAAGGGAAGAAGGCTGTGCAGGAGTTGAATTCATGATTATGCATAGCCCAGTGTGAGCTCTGTGACCGTGACCTTGAGCTAATATTTATGCTTTGGCCTGGACTGTGCGCTCCACTTCTCCCTGTGGCCCTGAAGGAGCCCGTGAGTCAGGGAGCTGAGGGCATGGGCAACAGTGGAGGGCAGAGGAGGCTAAAGAAGAGCAGAAGACACATGACAGAAAGAGACAGAGAGAGAGAGAGAGAGACTGAGAGAGAGAGAGAAGGGAAGAGGAGGCAGGGCGGGTGAAAGAACTCATCCTGCTATGAACCTGTTGGCTGCTCAAACTTGAATTTTGCACCTATAGACCCATAATAGTAACACATTACTAATATCATAGCTTTCAATAAAAAAAAACAAAAAAAAACAGCACTTCTGTGGTGATGTGAACATTAATGCTGTTGTAAATAAGGTTGTTGGGTGAGCACTGAGCTCTAGTTTCCTTGGTCTAGACGTCCACGATACTGTACAAGCAGCAAAGCTGCAGCCTAAAAATGGTGACACATTTCTTCCTTATCAGAACATGAATTTCCGCTCAGTCACTTACAGTAACTGGCCACACATGAGTCTACTCCAGTCAGTTTTTTTTGACCTAAAAAGAAAATGAATCACTGTTATCTTGTGCCAAACAAGCCTACTCAATCAGTGCTGTGAGTCTGTAAAGAAGATAGATTGTAATTTGTAAAAAGTGGGTCCAAAAGTTGTTTAAGACCACAGACTGTATATAGAAGATGGTAGCAGTTTCTAGGTCAAAAGAGTGCCATAAACCCGCATACCTTCTAACGGCCAACATGGGGCAACTGGCAAAAATAAATACATTGTCATGATCCTGGGTCCTTTGACCCAGCGTTTTGGTTTATGATTTGTTTTTTGAATCACATTTCCTTTAAGCTTCTTTTGTTTCTGTTCCTGGTTGTGTTTTGATTTCTAGTTTCTCAGTGTTTAGTGTCCAGTCTGTATCTTGGTTTCTCATGTCTTAGATCCTTGTCTTGTGTCTCATTGAAGGTCATGTTTTAGTTCCCCGTGTGCTTGCCTGCTCTTATGTCAAGTCTGCGTTTTTGTCTTGTTTTCACTTCCTGTTTTATTGTGATAGTCTTCTGATCCCTGTTTGTTATGTTCTGTTTTGCTTCCCCTTGGTCATTAGTGTAATTTGGTTCACCTGTGTTCCCAGCTGCTTCCACTCCCCTCATCAGCCCTCTTGTGTATTGAAGTCCTGTGTTTCCCCCTGCTTGTTGTTGCGTCATGGTGGAGTGTTTGTGTGTTCATGTCTTGTCTGGTCTTGGCTTATGTAGCTTGCCTTGCTCCCAAGAGGACTTTGTATTTTGCTTCTTGATTCAACAATAAATTCCTTTAAGTTTATGTATGCCTACGGAGACCTGCGTTTTGGGTCCACCTCTGCCTGTCACACCGCCTGCTATGACATAAATAAGTACTTTATGCTGTGGGGTGTGGTTCTCATGAGACCGGCATTTCACTGCTAAATGGGTGCATTGTCTCTTCATTTATTTAATAAAATCACCCATCACTTGTGATGTGTGGTTTCAAAAGCATGGTGGAAATGCTGAACTTGAGTCTTCACAAAAAGATAATCCAAAAGCTACGCTGCCTAGATTTGTAGTTAATGGCAACTGAGACTTGGTTCATTTAAGGATTGAAAACTTTAATTGATGGTAAATCTGAATTGATTATTTGCTTTGTGGTTAAAAAAAAATGCTGGTGCACAGCTGGTGTGGTCTGTGGAGAAAGGCAAAAGGCTCGGTTACAGGGGTGGGGAGGTGCACGGCGAGGGCACGTCAGATGATGAGATAGGGGTCGGCATGATATGCGCAGGAGGCCATGGGAGAGCAGAGGGAGCTGGTAGCAGCTGGGAGAGGGGAACAGAGGTGAATGAGGGGGAAGATGAGAGGGGAAGAATGGCATATATGTCCAAAAAGGTATTACTAACTGGTCAACTAGCTGGTTATATGCCAAACAACACAAATACTTCAGAGGCCTCACTCTTATGGATCCTATTTGTTTTTGGTATATCTTAAGAGCAGTTGAGTTCAGCATTGCAAAGAGAACAGTATCCATTATTCATGAAAAGAAATTATGCATCTTAGGGATATTGACTGAGCTAACACATCAGGTAGACCCTGATTCTCATGGTGTAGGCATACTATCTCCATCTCCGAGAACAAGACAGAGAGCTATCAGTATATTCCAACTTTAATGTAACTAGTTCAAGTTTTCTTAAAATGTCTTCTTTATTGACATGTGAGTAGTTGTCAGCCATTCTTTAGGCAGTCTTTCCAGCTCAATAGCAGTAACTGCAACAAACAAGATGATAAACAGAGCTTGAAAAATGCCCTTCCATTATTGCTCAATTCACACATACACAAATGCATGCAGACTTCTGGTTCCCAGTGGTAAAAGCCATTCCTCTTGGCAGTGGCACACGGTGGCATATATGTGGGCGATTTGCCCTTTAAATGTACAGCAGTGAGTTAAGCCTCCAGTGGCCTTTTCCAAGCTCGTCTCCCTCGGCTAAAAATATGATGTGAAGTATACAACACTAGAGTGGAGCACTGAAGCAATAAAACACAAACAATCATCTGACTAGCTGCCACACACACACGCACACACACTGCCTCTCATACATCAGCTGATTATGATAATCAAAAGTGGGATTTGCATACTCTGAGGCTAAAAGCATAGTTTTGTCCTGAATAATGTATTGCAGAGGAAGACAACAGTGGCTAGATGCATTGAACAGCTTATCGTGCTAAAGGAAAAGTCTAATAATGATGAATAATAAATGTTCTATTAGAAAGTGTGCTAGCAGGAGGAATTGTGTGTGCGCGTGTGACGGGGAGATATTCTGCGTTCTGTGAATATGTGTGTGTGATGGGGAGGCCACACAGCATGCCCTCCGGAGACAGATTAAATTAGATGAAACGGGAACAGGGCAGCATGTCCACACCACAACTGAATTAAAGCTCCAACTGACGCTAACCAAACTTCAATGGTGGATCAATGCTAAACAATTAACTGCAGCTTCCCGTGATGTATTTCAGCCTCTTCGTGGCGTGAGACAGACAGGGAGCCAGAGGAGACTCTTTTTCAATACCGTCTGACATTTTTACTCAGAGTGCTGAACAAAAGGGAATTTCCACCACACTTGCTCCGAGAACGGGTTTGATTGAAAGTTCAGCCAGAATTTCAAACTCATCGCGATATGAAGGTTTTCCTCTCTGAAGACACGAGTGCTCCTGAGGGGCTCGCTGTCTTCTGCTTCCATTTCTGTGTTTGTGTGTGTGTGTGTGTGTGTGTGTGTGGGCTTATGTTTGAGTGTCTATGCATAATTGGAAGGTGTTTTTTTGTTATGTGTGTGCCTGCACTGATTAGAGTGGAGAGAGCAGGGTGGCTGAATGAGTGCGTGTAAATGTGCATGCACACTGATGCATGTGTTTGTGTGTGTGAAACACCATCTGTGTTCTTTTTGCAGTTGCGATTGTTTTATGTGGTTATAATGGTTAGACTGGGGAGAGGGGGGGGATTCACATCATGACAATTACTGGCTTTGTGGGGATTGTGGCTTACATTTACTGATAATTAACTTGTCTTAGTTTTTATTGTTTTGGTTAGGATAACATAGGACTCACAATATAATATGATGGGCAAGCCACAAGCAGCTGTCAGGTGATATGACAGAATTAAAATAAGAGAGCACTGTAGCCAAATTCTGTTATTCCCCCATATTTGGTAATGATCCCTCGATCCACTGTGCTGCAAATATGTTTCAGACTACATATTATTACCCTAAATAATGCCCAAGCTATCACAATAACACAAACATGTCTATTCATTTTCTTTTAACGTGGTCAGTGATTTATTAGGGATTATTAAGGAATTATTACATCCCATTTGAATCCACTAATGCCTGGTTATACAACTAGGGCATCATGTATTTGTTTAGTTAGTTATGACGCTATACTGCATATCTGATCTGTCGTAGCCTGATCTTAATCTGATCAGGCTACAACATAATCTGACATAATTCATCCTTATGTTTATCATTTAGAATCAGATTTGTTTGTGTGTGACGCGGGTAACAACTGTGCATTTAAATGCTGTTGGCGTAAAAACACATTTTAGTGGGTGATGATGTGGCAGAGGCTTGTTTTTATTATTTTGTGGATTAGTAGAACCCCCCCCCCCACATAATTTGGAATAATTTGGAAGTCAACAACAGAAAACACAGTGCTGAACTTGAAGGCTTTTATTAAATTAATTCAATCATTATATATTTCTCCCCTAGGAAACTGCTCACCCAACGTAAAATTATTCATACAGTTGAAGCCATAAAATACATTGCCGCGTATCCTGACCTGATCCTCAGGTGGTATAATCATCAGATGATATTTTTTGATCAGACAAAGCTGGCCACTTTTATTTTTGGTGTTACTGTACAAATAAAGATCCATAATAATCTTTGAGCATGTTGTCGTTAAAATGACCTGAGACTCCTGCACACCAGCTGAAAACAGCTTGTCTGGGCTCTGTTTTTCCTTAAATTTCTATCTACTGCAGCCTTAAATATATTTTTTAAAAACACGTCCCAGTGTGTCCCATTTAATACACCTTCAGATCTATCAAATTTGAATAAAATTGGAAAGGAGGTCTCCAGATTCAACCCACGAATAAACAGAAGTTTGCAAGAACCCAATCACACAAATTTAACCCGCATGGGCGGTGTGCCAGGAGAAAGCTAAACCAAATGTTTGCCAGTGAACATTAATCAAAGACCAGACTTTTTTGGAGTAAAGTACTCTGGACAGGAACATTCAAAATAGAGCTGTTTGGCCACAGTAACAGAAGACATGTTTGGCACAGATCAAAGACATCTTTTCAGGAGAAGCGGCTCTTGCCAACTGTGAAGCATGATGGTGGAAATGGGATGGTTTGGGGTTGCTTTGCTGCCTCCGGGACTGGGCAGCTTGCAGTCATTGATTCAACTATGAATTCTCCATCATATGATTGAGTGCCTGAAGATTATGGGAGACCATCTGTCTGAAAGTTGAAGCCGAACAAGAAGCGAAACCTTTCAACGGGATAGTGATCCAAAATGCACCAAGAAAAGGATCAGAAAGATAAAATGCAGTGTTGTGGGCTGGCCCAGTCAATACCCAGATTTAAATCCCAAATATCCTGCAGCTGAAGGGGTTTTAAGAGAGTCTTTAAAATAGTTCTGCGCACTGATGTCAGAGACTAGCGGGCAATTATGGAAACAGAAGGGGTTTCTACTAAAGAGCACAATATCAGCTTATGATGTTAAAGCTAGCCTTTTTTTTTAAGAAAAAGAATAATATTACATATATAAAAGACTCAAAAGCTAATTTTCATTGTAGTTGTGTAGTTGTTCAGCAGTGGATTAAATAGGACGTGCCAGGTTTGTAGGTTGCTTCGTTTACCTGTGCTTGGCTCTCCTTTGTCATCTCTGAAGCAGAGATGGAGTTTAGTTTTTTTCCACTCGGGACTGAGAGCTAAGACACCTGATGATGGCAGAGCTGATCAAAGCTGGCTGATTTCAGTTATTAGTGCTCTGCAGATGCTGGCCTCAGTCCTGCGCTGTGCTTTAGTAACCTTCCCTCACTTCCTGGCCTGCCCTCAATGGTTTCTTCTCTCTCCAGGTCAGTCGCCACAGGCTCTCAGTGGCACACAAAGTACACAGGCAGACATGCACAAACACAAACACAAACACAGACTCACACACACACACACACACACACATTTTCTCAGTCAAGCCTTGGCTCGTTGTCCGCTCTGTGCTATAGCTGTGCCAAGTGGAGGTTCAGCCAGGGCACAAGGAGACTCACAGTCATTACACCTCTTTCTTTAAAGTTACTGTGGCCAGCGCACTCACATACTCACCTGGAAGGCCTGTTGTTAAAACGGTCACGTATAGTAAGACACACATGCACAGATGCAGACACAAAAATGCTTACACATGCCCTCAAGCAAAACTAATGATATTGCGGTGGTAGGTAAGCTGGCCGCGAGGCACGGTTTCATTTCAAACGGGCTCTCTGAACTCATATGGGCCGTGTCCCAATTAATTTTCCTGACGTTTTCCCTGATCGGCCTGTTTCTTCAGACATCTCTCTGAATTGGTGAGCCTGCTCCAAATCGATTGGCTGACCCTCTCCCCTCTGCCCTGCTTGACATTCCCTGGCCGATATGACAGAGCTGGCTCAGTCTCAGCCCCCCCCCCTCCCTTTTTATCTCCCACCCAGCCTTGCTGCAGAATTTGACTGGCTAGTGGAGCTAGCGGTGGTCCCACAGACCTCTGGCTCTTTTGAAGTTGCCATATACAAGATGAATAGCTTCCCCTCCCCCAGCGCCCACAGGAGACTGGGACATATTCTCACACTTGCCTGCGTGCCCTTGCAAACATTTCCTGATGTGTTCAGAGAATTGAACCCCACTGCCAATCACAGGGCTCAGTGGTGCCACAGACTGCTACTGTACACCGATTGGCTTTTCACGTGAGCTGCCGATTGATTTTGCACACTTTATCATTTTTTTTCTGCTACTGTAACCTTACCTCCATTTTAGCCTCACACAAACACAGCAGACACACACGTGCACATGCACGCGTGCACACACACACACTGAATTTGTAGGGAAAAACATCCACATTCATTAGGCTAATGCACAGCGGTGGAAAAAAACACATTTTCCTGGTGTTTTTATGATTTATTGTGCAGCAGAAATGTGAAATTGTGTATATGGGATATTAGTTATTTAAGTGATTTAGAGGTTGGCAGAGAGTACTTTTCCTCCTCGCTTCATGATTTATGGTTATTGCAAAAATGTGAAATTGAGTATATGAGTATAAGCATATTACCTTATGATAATATAAGTAATTGAAGAGATTTAGGAGTCTGGGGAGGCTGGGTGTTGCATACACAAGAGGCGGTGAAGAAAATGGGAATGGCAGCTTATCAGGCTGAAATCATTCTCCAAGCAGAGGTGACACATCAGTAAATTTGGCTTTTGTGGCCAGTGGCTTCATATTGTTTGGCTCCTGATATATTTGATGGTATATCAGAGGGATATGAAATGTAGGAGTTATGAGATGTCATATTATACTGATGTGAAATATGGTGATAGCCAGTTGTGTTATATATAAAATTGTTTGGTTATTTTCACACGCTGGAAGGAGAAAAAAATTCCAAAGCAGTGGTGCTTCTATAGCCATAAATTACCATAGCCATTATCTGGTTAAAAGCATTTCCTTATTATACTTTACTATTAATCTCGGAAGAACAGATAAGGGTGAGAGGTCAGCCTTAAATGGATCTGGTTTCCTTAGGCTGGGCTCTCCTGCTTCAGAATGACTCTGAGCAATGCTTTCAATCAGTGCTGCCACCACTCACTGTGGTAATGATGGCCGGGGCTTCATTAAGAAGCTCGTTAAGTCCCCTCGTTAAGCTGCAGGGCCGTTAAGACTTTGATTGTTAATGGGTCTTCGTTAAGGGGAGTGAGGACCCAGGCTCCCGTGGTGGTCCTACCCAGCTGGGTGTTTTGGCCAATTGGCCCCAGTTGGCCTCCTCAGAAGATGAGAGGAACCCTAAATGTGGTGTAGGTCATTATTTAAAGACCTTTTAATGAACTTTTAAGATCCCGACTGCAAAAAATACTTAATTTGTTAAAATACCCAAATCTTTAAACCAGCAAATGTGCACCGGTGATGGACTAAAACAAATAATTAGATGTGGAAAACAAACCTTCCAAATGATTACTTTGCAGATTAACCAACGCCACAACAATGACTTGGCCCATTTTCAGCAGTGTGCATGTAGATTTTCTAAATGATGGTGATTAGTTATGTGCATTGATTTTTTTTTTTTTTTTTGCCTCAATGGTGCTTTATACAATTTCCCAGTGTCATTTTGAAATACACTGAAAGTGAGGCATGCGCCAGTTTGCCTGAATGTTTACAACACAGCCTCTAATAGGGCTGGTATATTGTACAAAGGGTATGAGGTACATGGAGAGACCATTTATCTGCTTTATTACTATAGATGGTGCAATAACACATATTTGAGTCGGGAAATCTGATCTCAAGTGGTGGCTGGAAGTTCATCCATATGGATGGCATGTATGGAGTGTGTTCAACTGAACTGAGACATAACATAATTGAATTTGCACGGTCAGGTCCTAATTGGGCTGTAGATAATGTGCCTTGTCAGAGTTTATGTAGGTGTTTTGTGAGTTCAAAAGCAGACAGGCAGTGAGGAACCAAGTTCTAAAGCAGAGGTGAAATCAGTGAGGAGCCCAGGGGCAAGCATTGTAGTGAAAGACTGGTAAAGGGATTGTGTTTATGGGCAGGCAGTGATGGGGAGGGGCTGGACTGAGTAAGGGGCATGAGAGGCTAATCATTATAACTGGGGAGAAGGTAGGCAAGCAGGGACAGCATGCATGCTGGACAGCATGGATATGGTGCTTTTTTCACAATATATTTTGGCAGTTCACAGCAGTATAGTATAGCATTAATTGTGGCCTGATCCTCTTTTAGCTCCTTTATTTTCATAGTCGTGATATTGCACATGCATATCATTCAAACTGTACCTCGCTGAGATACTTGAATGAAACTTTAATGTTATTAGTAACTCCTCAGCTTTTCATGCTGTGACTGTTCAGAGTCTGCTGTGAAAGAGGCCTGTTGAATGAAGGTTAGTGGTGGGAAGTAAAAGTGGGAAAAAAAGAGAAAATACTTCATAAAAGTTACACCATGAGTCATTATTGAGATGTTAAAGAATATTAAACACTCACTCCATTTTTGCAGTGGAAAATGTAAGCAGCAAGTTGCATCATAATCAGCTTGTCTGCTAAATGTCTCTGCCTGTCTCTGGTCTGGGACTTCTCTACTCATCCATGTGCACGGGCCAAAAGTACAGAGAGCATTAATAAGAGTCCAGGACAAACCAGAGCAGGCATCATTGATGACAGATATGACAGTATTATGACCAAAATCAAATCATACACAACATGAAATTGAGATATAGGGGTAGGTTGCAAAGCAGCTTGCAGAGTTGCAGGTTAAAGCAGCTTAAAAAGCATGCCAAATGGCTCTGAGCCAATTGGATATGTAGAGGGGTATCATCCGATCAATCAGTTCATGTAGACTGGCGCTGAGGTCAGCTGATCTTCATCTGTGGCATGCCTTAAGTATGTTCGTTTTTTTTAATCACCCTTCTTCAATGATCACATCACAAGTGCCACACAGTACCAGAAGACGAGGTCTTGCCAGAGCGGTAAGAACCGCTGTGAGCCTGTTACTCAGATCACGTGCCAAGGTGGTCTTGGACACACTGGGCCAATATTTTTTTGTAATGTAAACCATCCTCACCAAGGACATAACATATCTTATCCTGTCACAAATGTCTTTGGCCACCTAATCTCAAAGAGTTCCTAGAACCCATACATACTGTACACAGGAGAAAATGTGCTGGACCCACAGAAGCAATGAACACAATTACAAAATCTGGACATGAATAGTCAGCTGGACATGCAAATGTGACAGACATGTGAATGTTGATTGTCTTGTCTATCCATCCATTCGCCTAAACAACACGTAGAGAAGGTCCACGTCACACATGGGAGCGAGTCTCCTATGTGATATTTAAATGAGGTTGGAGAAACATGAAGATTTTTTAAAGAAAGTTCTAGTATAGCTTATCATTTTGGATCATAGGTGCATGAATAGAGAGAAAAGCATTCAGAAGAGCAGTGTGTCTGCATTCTGCTCACGCAGCACCCTCTCATGTTGGTGGGAGTGCCTTTAGAGTTTCCAATTTACATTGTAATTAAAATACATGAATCTTCTTAAGGTGAAGTGTTGTTTAACTTTTGACTTTGTGCCATGCTGTTTAAATAGCTTTAACTTTTAACTGACAGTCTGGAGTGCCATCTTATTTATGAATAAACCTTGTCAACATATGTGCTCATCGTTTACCCCCCGGGAAGCCGGCATATCCATGCCATTTCCTCCCTTGAAAAATAGCGATCCTCAAAGTAAATGAACATTTCGATTCACAGTATCCATTCTCATTTCATTTAGCAAATGTGCTTAGCTGTTGCCACGCAACAATGCTTTCCTGAGCTAAGCCCACCCATCCCCTCCCCGGTCGCCTCTCTGCTCTCTTCTTTCCATCTAAAGTCACAATGTCACACTTTCTTGCGAGCGGGGCCTAATTTAGTGCTCCTTTTTTTGGTCACAGTTTCTATTCGATCCACGTAGGTGTGGGGGTAATGAGATTGAATCTTGATGCGCTCGCCACATCCCGCTGCCTTGTCTCTTGTCGGGCACGGAGGACAGTGTGGAGCCTTCCCTGATATTACCTCTCCCTGCATGAGAGGACGCCGGTCGCTCTGCTTCTCTGCCATCCCGCCAGGCGCTGATCCAATAAACCACAACACAGGGCTGTGATCGATACTGCGTGTCCCATTGCCATGCAAACTCCACTCTCACTCATAGACACCTATTAGTTACAGAATAATTGATAGGCCTACTGTTTATTATTCCTTTGATTTGGTGCTTTCATTAAATAGCCCAGGCATTGCGTGTGCACAGACTAGTAAACTCTCCTCTTCCACAGCTGCTGGGAACTGAATGGGGGGCTTTAAGTGCGAGTACTTGAACATGTGTTCTGGATAGCTTTGAGATTAAGGAGATCCAGGTTCATAACTGCTCATACTGCAGGAATAGAAAGTTGAGACACAGTACAATGGCAGGAAAGTGTGCCTGTGTGAGGGGGGGGTATTGTGCCTATTTCTTTTGTCTCCTTCTTTTAAAATTTATTATATCCTAGATTTTTTGGGGGTTTTTTTTTTGCTTGTCTTCACTAACTGTCTCGAAAAAACAAACTTAATTTTTAACTGGTGTTTGCTCTTGTCTTTCTTTCCCACTATTTCCTTACCATTTCCACCCATTTCCTCCTCTTTGCTTCCATTTTGCCTGTCTTTCTTTTTTTTTCTTCCCCTATTTCTGTCCTTCCTCACCCAGCTCCACACTGACATGGACAGGAATGATGGACGCACAAAGTATGTCCTGCGAGGCGAGGGGGCGGGCTCGGTCTTTGTGATAGACGAGAAAACAGGTAACATCCATGTCACCAAGCCACTGGACCGTGAGGAGAAGGACGAGTATCGTCTCATCGCCACGGCCACCGACAGGCAGACCGACCGTGCCCTAGAGCCCTCGTCACAGTTCATAATTCGGGTGCAGGACATCAACGACAACCCGCCTATCTTTGACGAAGGCCCTTACAGCGCCACCGTGCCTGAGATGGCAAACATAGGTACTGGCTGGAGGGTCAGTTTAGAATTTATTTGGGGCAGGGGATGAACAGTGTGCAGCGCCTCACAGTGAATAATATGAGATGAATAAAGGAACAGGTACCTTTGGACCAAATGCTTCTAGGGACTCACTGAGGCGAACTACCCAAGGGGGTTACTTACCTTTAAGGGCTTTTTCCTATTTGCTTTCACACAGCCTATAGGAACAGTACTGTGATGTATTAACCATCCGGCAGTTGGCAGTAGGTTTCAAGCACCATATTGTGTAACGTGCGTTTTATGATGATAATGCAGTTGAAAAGGAGATGTGTGGTTTAAAGAATCTATTTTGTGGTCTTTTAAATTCTAAAATGTAGCGTTACCAGTAATTATTGTTTTCGTATATATTGTTAAATATGCAAGGAGCCACTAGGCATCCAGAGAGGTATTCTCTGGCAGATTGCAGCTCCTGGTGCTGCTGATGATGGCTAAAAACACAACTAACTAGTCCTTTGTGCCCTCATTAGCAGCATATGCTGTTCTGTGGCCAAGGATAGTGTCCAGTAAACCATTCCAATGCAGATCCGCTGTGTGCTACTTTAATGTTAATGCGATCCTATTTTGACTTCCATCACATTATCTTTAATTTATGGCGTGTTTATGACGAGGTAGCAGGTTTAGGGGAAATGCTATATGGTCTATAATTTACGCCTCTTACAGTAAAAGTCCTTCTATAGTGTCTCTGCTAATCTTTACATAGATTTTCCTTTAAATGGCATTACTTACCACGTATTTGTGTCACTCAGAGTTTCCTCTTGTGCTAGAGAATGCCTACCATAAAGTAGGAAACTAAAAATTACCCTAGAAATCTGTTAACTTTGATCATCCTTAGTTCATGCAGTGCAGACATAAATATATGAACCAATTACCTGGCTCATTAATTAACTTAAAATATAAAACTTTGCTTTTCACAATACTTTGTGTCATCAGCTAGAGTCACAACAATGCCAAAGTAACCTACTTGCAGTTTCAGAAAAAGAGCATTACATAAAATGTATTAAATATCTCTATTATTTGTTTTGTAATATATTTTTTACTTTTAGTCTAAATCCATTCAGTTCAGTTCATAATGCATGATGTTTAAGACTTCAAATTTCTAAGAGATTTGTGCTCATAAGCATGGGAAACGGCTCAAAGCTGCCCCCATAACATGATTATTAATATGATATTAACTCGCTGATGTGTTGTGATTTGCTCAGTAGCCCACCGCAGTCCAGTTTGTTGCATTTCACCCACAGTTATAGCATGAATGAACTGGACAGCCGTCAGCCGTGCAGACTGACTCAAAGACAACAGGGAGCACATGTAACTGTAGTTTTAACTCTTTGCAAAGCTCAACAGGAGGCTATTTTTATGGATTTGCACAGGTTCAAATAGTATCTGGAAGCTCTATTGTGTCACACACATTCCCTTTTCTCATCTTTCATGTCCTTCCTCTGGAGTGATTGAGTAATAAGCGCAAATATGAAATCATAAATAATATCAAGAGAAGGGATAAGATGTAACTTGATAGAGTGGGTTATTGGCGTTGCATTCTGCATCCAAACGGAGGCTGTAGCATTTTATTGCTTTACTGTTTAATCGGAATGTAGTAGCAGCCTGTGACTGCTGTCAAGCTCTTAAATGATGGATCTCCCACTTGACCACAGCGAGACAGTATGTTTTATTAGTTCTATCTCCCAGGCTGCATTTGTCTGAAGGAATTTTAGTCGAGAAGCCGTGAATTTGTAGTGTGTATGCCCTGCAAAGCAATGCCCATTACTGTATGAAAACTTGAGGTTTCTGTCAGTTATTGCCATTATATTAAACTAATGATGGAAATTTAAAACCTCTATTAGATTCAGTGCAATATAAACACCACATATGAAAATCACTTCATTGTGAACATGAGCTAATATTTGAAATACAACGAGTATATTAATGTAGCCACAGAAGTCTTTTTGAGCAGTTTGACAGCTGCATCCATACAGCCTTTATACAGTTCAGGACTGCCATAATATTAAAGCCTGCAGGGCTCCTGTTCACTTTGAATCACCTCTTTGTGCACAGACTTTTTTAGCTTCCGTCATGATGAAGTCTCACATGGGTATTGTATGGGAGAAAACCTGCTCTGGTTGGGTGCCGCGTGGTACAAAATGCTCAATGTGTGAATAGTTTTCAATAAACAAAGCGGGCCCAGGCAGGGTTTATTTTACAACTAAAGACATAGTCTGAGTTCTGCATTTAATACCAAACACCATTATAGAGCTTACTGCGGTTTGTAAAAAGAATCTCAAATTATGATTGGCTGTACTGCAAAGCTGTTGGTTTTTATTTGCACTGCGCATCAGCGGACTGTGTCCACGGAAAAAAGCAGCAATCTGTGTGATGATGTCACTGGTCCACATTTGCATAACGTTGCATCAGGGTGGACCTGCTCTTCTTGCCGGCCCACAATTGTTAAACTATTTCTTAATAAATGTACATTAAAAAAAACAAAAAAACAAAAATCAGATTCAAAGCAGAATAGCTCCTCAAAATGCATCAGAGTCACGGAGTCCAGCATGAGCAGAAATCTTTCTGCCAAGCCTAGTTCACATGGGGGATTTTATTCAACAAGACATTTTGTGGTGTCTTTGGGTACTGCCAGTTAAATCTGATTGAACCAGATTTGCATCAAAGTCCAAATAATCTATTACTTAGCTGAAGGTAGAGCGATATTAAAGCTATGCGTCTGAATGCACCAATGCTGCATAAATAGATACATTAACACTCATGTCTAGTACTAGAAACTATATAGTGTTATTTCACATCCTGTATTCCAAGGTAAATTGTCACAGTCGTGTAACGATTGCTAAGAATAAAACACCAAGCACCTTTTCACTGAGGGCACCTCAGCTTGTCGTCAAGGTGAAGTTATGCTCAAGGTGAGACTTCATCTGTAAAATTAAAGGGACTGACATCCAGGCTGGTTTGCATGTAGTAAAATTCAGAGACTGCCCTTTTCCTCGGAAGCGATCCCATTAGTGGTTTGTGCGAGCTGCTGTTACGACCTATACTTATATTTTAAAGTAAAGCAACCTCTAGTAGCCATTTGAATAAGTGCATATAAAATCTGTCCTGGTGTCATCAACTCTAGATGGAAAGTCAAAGCCTAATGTTTTTTTTCTAACTCTAACCAATAAGTGTTCACACTGAACTCAAAGCAATGAGCAAACAGCGACGCACAGATATTACCAGAAATATTCAGATATATTTGCATGTCCAATCCTGTGCCGATCAGATTAGCCTGCATGACAGTCATACTCAGAAATCTAAATAAGCTGCATCCTGATGCACACAGTAAAAAGTGTGTGTGGAAAAAGTTGAAGTCACTTAAAATTTTGAGTGAAAACAATCAGCAGTTCTGCTTTGGCCGTGGAAAAAAATTGGGAAATAAAGCAGACCTACAGATTGTTTTCACTCAAAAATTTTAAGTGGTTTCAACTTTCTGCACACACACACACACACACACACACACATTTTAGAGTGCAGATGACAGCCACTGTGATTGGTTATTGATTTGCGCATGGATACTGCCTTTGTGAAACATAATGCTATATATAATAAGTTGTCATTGTATCTAACTAGCCAGCAATCTGTAGTCATCTGCCATTTCCCCCGTTTTCATAGCTTTGCCAAGCCACGTATAGACTGTTGCGTCCAACAACTGCTTCTCCCTTTTTCTGAATTGCGGTAACTTTAGTAAAAGTAACTGTTGTTCAATATCAGCTCCAACTCCAACACGACTCAGTCTCTGTCGCAATTTGATGAAATATCAAAGAGACTCAACACAGTAGCACAGGAATTTTACTGCCAGCATTTTGGAGCGAGGAGCGATTGCAGAGTGAGTCAGACGTGCAAAGAAGGTTAGAAAAATTGAAATTGGCAACTGAAAATAATAATCCCAAATAAACCAGGAGCCGCTATTAATGTATCTCTAATGAAAATGAAAAGTAAACAGCAAAAACCAAAATTCAAAACCGGCCCCAGACGAGACTTTAACTCCAGCCGTCTGGTCAAAGGTCGGGTTCTGTGTGCTTTTTAAAAGGAGAAAGAGCACCAGGATCAAACTCATAGTCAGGAGGCTAGTGTTCAGCTGTGAAGGTGCGAATAGTGAGATGATATAAATATCAGAGTAATTCACCGGCCCTGACAGTTTCTTTTTATGAACTCAAACTGATATTATGTTTAAAGCTAGCAACGAATTAAGCCTCAAGCAAATGATGAATTATCACACTTAAAAGACTGAAATATAATTAAGTAAAAACAACCTGTTTTGTCTCTAATGAGTGTACAACCCAGCGATGCATGTGACATGTTAATGGGATGTCTGTCATTGCTTGGTTTGTCTTCAAGCTTTGCAAAGTCAAAAGCACTCTTAAAACAACAGTGAAAACATGCGCTGTTGTTTTAAATCTGCTCACCTAATTGACTGCTATGAGGAATACTCTCTGTGCTGCTGCATAAGAGCTTTGTGTTCATGTAGCACGTGTCAGGATGCAGAGATCTGGGGAGTCATTCTCAGATTTCTTAGGAGCCATTTGTCCTACTAAAATAACATTAAAGTATATATAAAGTAAACTTTCTTTAAAAGTCTCTTCATTTATGTTCAACATAAAACCAGAATATATAAAATATATAGAAAAAAAGTTGTAGTTTACAATACTTTTGTAAAAGTTTGCTGTTAAGTGCCCAAATTTGCTCCCGTTTTTCTGTCAGGAGCGAACAGGTCAGCTGATACTGTTCAGTTTTATTACTCTTTTTGGCATGAAACTGCATCTCTGTCTCTGCCAGCTCACACCAGACAGAGAAAACTTCATGTCTGCAGCTGGTAGATCTGCACAAACCTCTTCAAAAAAAAAAAAAAATCAGATGCAAATATGAACGCATTATAAATGCAGTCCATGCAGAATCTGTAATAAGTCAGATTAATAGCTGATTTCTAATGACACTGTCACCAGAGCTGCTTGTGGGATGCATGAGGCTTTCCCCTTGTGTTGATTAAATACCTGTAACCATCACAGAGCAGCAGGACTGATGCAGTACCCATGTTTCATTTTCACTGATTTAAAAAGATATGCAGCTTATAATCATGCAAAGGTCAAACATTGTGGGTTATAATAAAGATAATGCAGCTATTATTATTATTATGGGGTGCTCACAGGTTAAGTAATCATGTAAATAACTTAAAGAGACTTTTGTTTTTGTTTTAGCATATGCAGCTGGGTCTTGATTGTGTGCATATAAATGTGGACTAAATATGCCTGCATGTAACTGAATACAGAGCATTTAATCACCTGAGCAAATGTACAGAGTACAAATAGAAACACATTTTATTGGATAATATAAAAAGGAGGGATAATCTGCCTATTAGGGTAGCTGTCTATTCATACTCCAGTCGCGTATTTTGCGTTGCTGCTTTGGGACTCAGTTTTCTAGCAGCCTGAACTTTCCTCTCAGCTCATTTGGAAACTGACATCCACTTAAAAATGAGATGATGAGCTGATGTGACTGTCCATAACCGAAACCATGTCTCGACTCCAACTGTGAATAATCTATTCCGCCTCTTAATTATGTATGCATACGGCTCCAGCCTCTTTCCCCACACCGCACTATGAATCAAAATGGCAGGAATTAGTCGGTCACACCCACACGCACTTGTACCCTATGATTGCGCGTGCACGCGGGGTTTCAGGAAAACAGAGCCTCGGTTTGTGGAGCAAAGTATTGTGAAATGCTTTTACTGTGGCATAAAGGGTGGATTTCTCAAAATGAATACACACAGCCATTCGTGGAAAGGCAATAAAAGTAGGTTTCTAGGGCAAACACCTTTAAATCCATTAGAAATCAATCGTGAATAACACAGCTGGCGGAAACCAGCTGCAAATCTGAGAGTACAATTTTGAAATTCCTGCTTTTCTTTTATCCTTGTGAGGGACACTGTTTATCTCAGGGCAAAAAAAAAAAATTAAAAAAAATACTCTTCACCTGTCAACTGAATTCATGGGGACAGAGGGGAGCGTCTTTGAAGCCCACAAACTGAGATTTAAATGAAACTGGAGGCAAATGCAGAAAATGGAAATACGGATTTCTAACTTGATCTGCCTCATTCCAAAAAAAGGTTATTTAATTTTCACTTGGAAAGTGGTGACAGAGTGCACGTCACAGCCGCGGTGACCTGATAATATTTCTGCGAGCGTGGAGAAAGATGTGAGGTGATTGGGAGGCTCTGAATGGGAATGAAATATGAGAAGAGGGCAGAGTTTAGGGGGGGGGGTTCTTTGCACTCATATTGCAGGGAGATTTCAGAGTGACATTAAGTGTCTGAGATTGTAATTCAAAGCATGACTGCAGAGTGCTTGTAGGAAACAGTTTGTATGTACAAAAAGTACTCTAATCTCCATTTAAACTCTACTCAGCCCCTTGAAAATGGATTCTACTTTGAGAAGCACTCCTCCCTTTTAAAGCGAGCGGAATTGCTTTCAGGAAAACTTTTGAATTTGCCAGAAAAGTGGGCATTATTCTAAATAATTCACCCCTAAACTGGTTTGTTTAGAAAAGTTCAGCAAAATTTGGCCTCGTGTCCTCGCCATCTGCCTCTTAGAGGTTTTTCCAAAACATCAAGGTCCCTCTTGCGCTGAATTGTTTAATTCCGATTAGAATAATGACCCTGCCAGCATCCTGCCGGGGCAAAGCCCAAGGATATGCGGGTGAGGCAGACGAGCACTATTTAGTAATCCTATCAGCTACCTTATGAGCGTCTGCTCCACACAGCAGCTCAGTCTTTAGATTGAGTTGTTCAGTCAATCATGGATTCAATATTTACTTGATGATTCAATATTTACCAAGGCGCTTTGCAGCACGCGTGACTGAGGAATACTGCAGCGAGGATCCTATCAAACACTCGTTACATGACACATTTAAGGGTGAGGCTGGGGGCAGGAGGGGGAGGAGGATGTCTCATCTATTGCAATGAGACGCTGATGCAAGGTGTGCTGGAACCGAGCCAGATCCGCCCCTTGAAATGTGTGTCTGCAAACTGTTTGGTGTTGGATTCACTCGACTGGTTGCACATATCTTGTCAGATGTGTATCGGCATTACGAGAGAATGGCTCACAGTTAAAGTTTAACCTTGAATATAAATATTTAAAAAACAATATTCTTATACATATGAGAGGGAACGAGTCTTATTCCTGCTCCCCCCCAGAGGACAGATGCCTTATACTAAGGCCGTGCCTTTTAGCTGGATGCGTGGCACTGTGAATATTTGATCGTTGCGGAGCTGTATAGCATAGTTGCAAGGCTGCATGCCAATATCTCTGCCGCCACCTAGCACTTGTTGTATCAACCTCAGAACTATACCGTCTGATCCCTGAATTTGATTAGTTTATTTTTTGCTACTGTTGAAAAGAAACATTTTGGGCTGCTTATCTCCTTATGTCCTCCTGCATTTGTCAAAGATATCTATAGTGAAAAAAAAGAAGCCCAAAACATAAAGAGTCTCAGAAGCAGATGCTTTGTAGTCTGGGAGCGAAGCTGCAACAGTAGAGTGCTTTGAACTGAAACATAAAGTGCACATAGTGCTGCAATAATTTACGTTCAAGCTCGCAAGAAGATGAGAGGAGCGGAGAGAGAGAAATCAAAACTGAGGATTTATTAAAATTAATGGCCAAGCACCTGAAAACACAGGTCCAAAAAAATATTCCTCTCTTATTTGGCTCCCTTACTATATCTCAGTCCCTCATACAAATTATGTACACCATGCACTTTTTACTAAAACTAGTAGTAGATACTTTGAAATGGGTAAACAAGAAATTTGTATATATATATACCGCACCTGCCAGCAGACGCCAATCACAACCCACAGAGTTTGAAATGCCACAGCAGACTGAAGTAGACACTGAGAAAATAAATAAATAAATGCAGCTGAATTTTCATTTACTTCATGTTTTTCTTATTTTCAAGATCAGACTTCCTCACGGTTTGTTTAATGTTTTGCTGCTCTGAGCAGCCACTTCATTTCCTTTGGGCATTGCATTGTGAGACAGTAGAGCACATGCAGTAAATAACACACTCAGAAATCAAGCATTTGCTAGAATGCATGCCAACTCTGGAGTATAACTCCAGTTTCTTTCATCTCGGGTGTTATTTTTGCAGGCTTGACAGTCATTTCTGTTTACTGTAAAAGCATACTCACCAAGTTAACTGTACAGAGGAGATGGCGAAAGAAAAAAACAAATTGGTCCAGCTAAATAGGCAACCACATCAGCAAAACTGTCTCCTGTAAACATCCCCCACAGCTTTGACCCAACTTTAATCCATTTGATTGATTGATGGTTAATCAGTCAGTCAAATAGATTGTTTATTAGTGATGTTATTGATGGTTTGTGTCAGATGTACAGTATGGCTGTGTGGCAGGCAGAGTAGGACCCAAGCGCAGGACACGTGAGACAGAACTCAAAACTGCTTTAATGCCTTTTAATGTCTTTTAGTAAAGTTCCAAAAACACAAGATACAAAATCCCAGTGCCAAGGAAAGAACAAAGTCCATAACGCTAAATCTTGGAACACAAAAAGGGAAAACTCAAAACGAGGATGCGGGAGAACAAAAGACGATGATGCAGCAAAGGACACTGTATACACACCGGGGTTGATTAGGAAAGTGAAGACAGCTGGGAGAACAGGTGAACAGAATAACATAACACAAACGAGACAAGGGGCTAGGACACGGGGACAAAATATGAGATAAGAGACAAGACTGACAAAATAATGCAAAAAGTAACAGAATAAGGGAAACACAGGGAAGGCAGAGCAGACTGACGACTACCCTCAGAACACTAACAGAAACTAAATACTCAAAACTGAAGCACAAAGGAACAAATACAAACTGACAAAACTCAAAACACTGGGCAGAAGACCCAGGAGCATGACAGTTTGCCTGCAAATAAAGTTAGATGACATCTATTTTTCAAATAAGAGCTACTCCATCATTAAAAATTGTGTCCCTGTAACTGATATTTTTTTCTATATTATTATTGTTGTTGCGTTTCAGTTCAATTACATTTTATTTATATAGCGCCAAATCACAACAAACAGTCACCTCAAGGCGGTTTATATTGTAAGGTAAAAACTCTACAATAATACAGAGAAAACCCAAAAGTCAAAACGACCCCCTATGAGCAAGCACTTGGCTACAGTGGGAAGGAAAAACTCCCTTTTCACAGGAAGAACCAGGCTCAGGGAGGGGGCGAGGGGAGAGAGACTCGACAAAAGACATGCTGTGGAAGAGAGCCAGAGATTAACTAATGAATAAATGCAGAGTGGAGTATAAACAGAGTAAAAAGAAGTGAAAAAGAAGCAATCGGTGCATCATGGGAACCCTGCAGCATAACTAAGGGGTGGTTCAGGGTCACCTGATCCAGCCCTAACTATAAACTTTATCAAAAAAGTCAGTTTTAACCCTAATCTTAAAAACAGAGAGGGTGTCTGTCTCCTGTATAAACTGATTTATACTGATGTATAAATGTATAGCGTAGCTTCAAAGCTTGTTCGACAGCACTGCCTGAAAGCTGTGAACCCCATATTAATTTTCAATATAAACAAAACATAAAATTTAAAAATGTGTCAAGAGTTAAAGAAATGATACAAAATCTTATACTTTGACTTCTATTTTTGGATAAAAATGATAAAATATTATATATCTGTCACATTCAAAAGTATGTGAATCTTTGTTTTCAGTATCTGGTGCAACACACTATTGATGAGTACTTGGAGAGTTTTGACCTGTTTCTCCATAGAGACCAGCTTCAGCCTTTGTTCGTAGGTTTCCTGCTCGCTTCAGGTCATTCCAAAACATTTCTATTGGATTAAGGTCAGGACTTTGACTTGGCTGTTCCAAACCATTAACTTTATTCTTCTTTGACTAGTCTTTGCCTGAATAACTTCTGTGCTGAGGGTCATTGTCTTACTGCATGACTCACTTTCTCTTGAGATTCAGTTCACAGACAAATGTCCTGACATTTTCTTTTAGAAATGGCTGGTGGAATTCAGAATCCATTGCTTCTCCACTGATGGAAAGCCGTCCTGGCCCAGATGGAGAAAAACAGGCCCAAACTATGACACTGATACTGATGACAACCACTACAAATGGCATTCTGGAATGTACCGTCCTCCTTTGTCCAAACATCAAGCCTCTCATTTAAACCAAAAGTTGCTGCATTGTTGCATTATTCCAACAGCTTTCAGGTTTGTCCTCGTGATCCTTGGAAAACCGCAGACAGGCAGCAGTTTTTCTTTTTGGAAAGCAGCGTCTTTCTATCTCGCTGCAGCCAAGCCATGCACAGATCTGCCGAGCTGTTCAGCGTTCCCTTGACAATGGACTCATGAATATGAACATTAGCCAATGTGAGAAAAACCTTTAGCTAATTACAAGTTAATTTTGCATAATTTGTGACCTCGGAGACTATGACTTCCTCTTGGAGTGATCTTCATTGGTCACCTCTCTCCTGTGGTCTTGAATTTTTTTGAATTGAAGGAGTTCAAAGCATCAACAACTCTGAAATCTTCTTTGTTCATTCACGTCCTCAAACATTTGTTGTGAAGATCAGAGAATTATAGACCTTTGTTCTTTAAAGAAGTTCAGGGCACCCACCTATTTACCTACTTCAGATTATCTGCTATGGTTACATACTTTTTCCACTATGCCAATTTTCATAGAAAAGTCAAGCAGAAAGTAAAACATGTCCCACATTACTGTTTTAGTTACTTAAGTTCCAAAGTGTTAACAAACTAAAATGAGCCTTTAATCTTTACTGGTGTGACTGCACAACTAACTGAAAGCCCACTAAGTCGTCCTTCGGCTCTCTGAAGATCGCTGCTCACATGCTTTCCATCTGCTTTCTGTCAATAACTGCTCTGATTATCAGCTACCCATAATGGATCAGTAATCAGCTGATCTTATGCTCAATTTCCGCTCTCCCTACACAACCACACACGTACTATACGCTGGAAGTTTATTGTGGTTGTTTTTTTTTTCCCAGTAGTGATCCTCTCGAGGCTTTGATCAAATATAGAATAGAAACCGCTCCTTCACTTCTTCCTTCTCTGTCTCATCTGATTCTGAGTGCTGCTGGAAGAAGTCATTCCCCATACACTTATGTATAAATATAGACATACACAGTAAAAATGTGTGACATATGAAAGGTGTTTACTGTTCATATACTCATATAGTTTTATTTTTTTTAACTATTTAAAAAAATAAAATAAAATTCCCGGCAAATTGACTCAGCACGAGCCGTAGAAAGAAGATTTGGGGGAGGAGAGAGGCCTGTTGAAGAGACAGACAGTCCGATTGAGAGAGGGAGCAAATGGGAATTGGAGACGGAGATGAAGAGAAATGAAGTGAGACAGAGGGAATCAAGGATGGGGGGGGGGGAGGTGAGCGACAAGAGAGATGAGGGAGAGGCTGAGTACGTGTGTGTGGGGAGGATAAAGTATTTGTCACACTGCTGACGGAAAGAGATTGAAAAAGAAGCAGTGGGAGAGAAGAGTGGAGGTTGTCTTGATATAATGCTTTCTTATGTTCTTAAAGTACCGCTGTAGTCTGTCCACTTAGCTCCAGCTCTACCTTGTTTTGTTGCTTATTTCCTTCCTCTCCTTTTTTCTCCCCATTTCTCCTTTTCTTTATTTCCCTTTTGTCCTCCTCTCGTCCTTCCTTTTGTCTGTCCTTCCCCGCAGGCACGTCTATAATCCAGGTAACAGCGACAGATGCTGATGACCCGACATATGGGAACAGCGCCAAGCTAGTGTACACACTGGTGCAGGGCCAGCAGTACTTCTCTGTCGATCCCCAGACAGGTGAGTGTGTTTATACATCTGTGTGCGTGTGTGTGTGTGTGTTTGTGTGTTCCCATCACAACACAGGTGGGCAGATAAATGTAAAAGATGCACAGATGTCAGAAAGCAAATACACACACATGCAGCAGGAAACCAAATGCACTCAAGATGTTTAAGCGCAAACACCCGAACTCGGTTTTGACAGTGCCCGACGTGTCTGTGTGGACGGCGAAAAGGAGACGCTCACGTGTACGTGCAGGTGTGCATGAGACACGGGTGGATTTAAACACCGGGGAACCCGTGGAGCCGCACGCTCAAACACAGAAACACATCTCTGATTTTCTCACACACACACACACACACACACTGAAAGCAACACGTCCCCCTGCGCATCTTCCATTCTCTTGTCACACTTAGTCATCCATCTTTCTCTCTTCCCTTTTTCCCACTTGTGGCCCATCAAACACACACACACACACACACACACACACACACACACACACACACGCTTGCTCTTTCAAGCGCACCCCTCTCTCCCTGGGTTCCTCCTCCATGGTTCACTCCAGTATGAGCTGGCATAAATGTATTCATGCTGCCAGGCTCTGCGTGTGCTGAGCAACAGCCTAATATTATTATTTCTGGGTGAAGCAAAAGTGAAAAAGACATGTTTAAAGACACACATCAGCAAAAGTGTGTGATCTATGATGCAGGGCAGATTACAAAAGGCTTAAAGAACCTGTCTGCTGTGTGTGTGCGCACGCACGCGCGTGTGTGTGTGTGTCGCAGTCTCACGCATGTCACCTAAGGGCAAAAAAGTTTTATTGTTGAGTGGAGGGGTGAGGGTGGAGGAGGGTGCTTTAGTTATTTATTTTTTAACTTTATGATGATTACTTTTTTAGCACTGTACCTTGGAGGGGACTTATAGCTCTGTTTACTCAGAAACGGAGTTTTGACTGTCTGATGTTTCAGGTGCTGTTTTGATAGGCGGAGTGCAAAGAAGCAACATTAAGTTTCACAGTGAGGCGTCTGAACTTGTTCGGCTTTTTTTGTCTGCTTGTCGAAGTAAAAGCATCCACGTTTATGTTGCGCTCGGATCACAGGTGGCCAGCACTTGGGTTTTTGCTCGTTGAATGTCAGTGATTAGTAATTGATGGCCTTGGCATGTGAGGACCTCTCATATAACCAAACAGAGCTGCAGGACTCTGAAATATAAGCCTGATTCCACACAGTGTGTATTAGCCGTGACACTGTGCTTTCAGAAGAGCTTTAGCATTCTGAACATGTCCGCTCTCCTCTCCCCGCTTCTCTCTACTCCCTATCTCCCTTTTTTCAATCACCCCATTTCTCGTTGGTTCCATCACCAAGGGTCTTTTTTTTTTTCCCCAAAATGTGCACTCTGAGGCAAGCGCATTTGCTCATACATTCAGTCTGTTTGTTTATGAATTCTGCTCAGAAAGCTTGACATATTTCTGCCTGTTCGTTAGCATTCAAAACACCCTGGGTTGAATGTGATTCACCTTGAGCTGCCAAGCCATTCAGGCCGGTGTTTTGGTTGATGTTGGGTGAGAGCAGGCAGAACTTCATGTGCAGCATCCAATCATATGTAGCAGAATGAAGCCATTTAGACAGAGGAGGTGATCGATGTCGAACGTGAGTAAATGATTCGTCTTTGTGTGCTGTTAAAGAGCACGAGACACAGAACGTGATTTTATGCTCTGTCAGCACGTCTGGCTGTTGCAGTGTGGTGATTTATCTTTTCCAGATGAGCCCCTTTGCACATATCTGTTTGTGTATGTGTGTTTCTGTGCGCCTTCAACGGGACATTAACTTATATATCGTCGCTGTCAAATGGAACCCGAGTGTCTCCAAAATGTCAGAAAAGCTGTCACATTGTCAGGAAAATCAGTCGCGTTTTCAGCCGCTGACAGCCGCATTTCAATATTGTTCAATAGGCTTTGAAAGTAGAACTTCAAAAGCACTTCAGTTAAACTCAAATGATGGGGTTTAAGCACAGAAACAAATTGAGATGACTTTAATAATGATAAAAGAACCGCTAACAGAGCTGTTTACACAGTAAGTTTACAGGTTTCTGTGTAAACAGAATTTTATATGCCATAAACTGGCCTGCATCCCGTTTAAATTAAGTACGCAAGGAAAATTACAGTCCTGTAATTATGGAAAGTACCTAACGGAGAAAAATGAAAGCTAGTTTATCCATAGTCCATCCATCCATCCATCCATCCATCCATCCAGGCGGGGTGCACCCTGGACAGGTCGCCAGCCTGTCGCAGGTTCATTTGCTGTAATGGGATTTCCTGATGGGGATTTCCTGAAGGAGCTGTCATTAATATCATTTGTTGTGTTTCCTAATGTTTACCTTTACTTGTGCCTGCCATGCTTCTTTGTTCGTCCCCTGTGTGTTTGTTTTCTTGCGGTTGTTTCCTGATAACTTTTTTTGTGCTCGACAGTCTTCTCTCTCTCCCTCGGTCAGTCGTCAGTCCATCTGTTTGCCCTTCTGTTTACCCTCCAGTTCTCCTCGTGCTCCCAGGTTGCCTTCACTTCTTGGATTTTTGTTTCATTTCTACCAGCAGTCTGTTCTTTGCACTTTCCTCAACTTTATGGATTTTTGTTGTTTTTTTGGATCAGCTTCGTTCGAAGCTCTTTTTTTGGTATCTAAACCTTCTTCTACGCACATATCAGGGCCTTGCTAAAATGGTTTTAAAGTGCTGTGATAAAGACGTGTTACGCAGGATATTTTACAGTGTCAAAATAACTTGACTGGTGAATATCTGACTGGATTGATCAGTTATGAGAGAAATTACTTACACAGTCATGTGAAAAAGAAAGTTTTCCTATGACTCTGTGCAGTCCTGGGGCGATGATTCTCTGCTGCAAGTGAACAACATTCAACAGTATTCACTCCATTCCTCTTCATCCTGACTGCTGCCCAGTCGACGCATTCCTCGGGCGGCCACCGCCGCACACTTGACTTTTTTTTTTTAGTGCTTGTGCAAAAGGACGGTGTCTGCTCAGCGCTCGCACAACGACGCCATCGTGGATAAATCTCACAAATCTGAGCCTGAGGAATACATCACTGTGACCAACCATTTTATAGAAAGCCAAAACTGACATTCTTGCCCTTTCACATAAATAGTGGGTTGTTTTATTTTTGGGGTTATGTATGACCTGGGAACAAGTGGACATTTTTTGCAGTAAACTCAGCTGAGTGGTATTTTATGCTGGCTTGTGACCTTCTTGTAATATATTTGTTTCATTTCACATCTACATGGTCAAATGAGCTTATTTCAAAGTTATGCATTTAAAGTAGTTTCCCCAACACTGCTAATTAGTTTTTATGTGTCTCCTGTGCTAAAATTTCAAAATAAAAGAGTTGCAGATCATAAGGACAAACCCATATTATATAACAACGTGTTAACATTTATACCTGAAGGCCAAATTGCTTACTGGAAATCAAGAATGACCTTTCATTAATGACTTCCTAACATGTGTAACTGCAGTCTTGATGAAGTCTTTAATAAAGGGTCATGACTTTCTCAGTTCATAATGGGAAGTCAGATATGTTGTTATAAATGTTAATAAGTCATTAATAAAAGGTCACAGTGTCTGTTAGGTTTATTACTTTACCACATCATAGGACATTTAGTTCCAGGCAGATGTAGTTGCTTTTCTGACTCAGTCATCAATAAAGACCTATTACATTAAAGTAATTCCTCAAGGCTGATCACATCATGTGGATATTATTGCAAATGGCCAAATTAGCCGCAGATTGTAAACCCAGAAGCTCTTAGAAAGTGGTGCCTTCAGATGTCTGACAGAGAGAGTCATGATCATGATACCAAAGGTGTGACTGCCGTCTTCCATGCTTAGTTTAAGGATCCAAGAGTAAGAATATTGTAAGGTAGTTATGGATGTGAATAGAGCTGGATGAGGTCCCAGTGTGCAAAGAGATTTTCTTCCAAAACACAGCGCCGGCCAGAAAGTATATTTCGAAAGCCAGAAAGTTCAGCTAATCATGGAGTTATAAATATTGATCTCAAAACAGTTTCAGTCTCACACAGATGTATTATGGTCATTTTGTGCTATGTTACCACAGTACAAACCCTTGCTGTTCATGGCCATCTTGATGTTACCCTCTGTGTGTGTGTGTGTGTGTGTGTGTTTTCTGCAGGCATTCTACGTACAGCTGTACCCGACATGGACAGGGAAACCCAGGACCAGTTCCTGGTGGTGCTTCAGGCTAAAGACATGGGGGGGCACCTGGGAGGATTATCTGGGACCACCACTGTAACTGTCAGGCTTACTGATGTTAATGACAACCCTCCACGCTTCACTCAGAGTGAGTAACTCAGCAGCTCATACCGCCACGCACAAAGAATGAAGGACTACCAGGAATAAAGAGGCAGCAGCCTGGGGAAAACTGCTGCATGTTAGATGTGCTGCAGTCTCTGCAGCACATCTAACATGCATGCACAATAACTCTATGTGCTGCCTACTTCTCATAAGTGCACATACAAGAATGTACAGTATCTGTTTACAATACTGTACAAGAACAGTGGAGCCGTCAGTCACTGTAAAATAACCAAAATTACTTTTAACTACTTTGTTATGCTTGTATTAAGTTTCTAATTTTCATAATAGGGAACGGTGCAAGAGAAAACAAACACTGGGCTGCATAACAGCATAAACACCATGTTTGTTTTGCACCAGAAGGCAAAAAAGTTGTCAGACCTTTTTGACCTGCAGGTCCTGTCAGGATTTTCACAGCAGCAGTCAGGCAGAGGAGAATCCTGCAGGGCTGCAAAGTACCTCATCAAACATTCAGCCATGGGTTTAACTTGCCTCTGCAATGATAGATCAGCTACTATTTCCAACAGCAGCTGTACTGTCAGATTATATCAGACAATATGACAGTACATCACTGTAGGCAAGCCTAATTGGCTTCCTAATAACTCTTTGATTATATTCAACTTCATTTCACTGTTTGTAATCGTGACATTATTTCAGGGCAGGGAATAGATGGAATGGATCTTTCTCTATGTGGAGTCTGTGACTTATGTTTTTGATAGATTCAATTCAATTAGGTTTAGCATTGCATTGTCATAAACAAAATTTGGACCAAATTAGTGGTTTGCATAATGGTCGCGGGTCATTGTGAAGATGATGTTATCAAGATGGGTTATTAGATATTATTGTCCCATTGGCCCTTAGACTGTAGATCATTTTTTGAAGTAGGAGGGAGCACTGATCTTTTCATTGTGTTTGTCTCCCTCTCTTTTTGAATGCACTGGACTGATGTGCATAAGAGGCTGGTATTAATTCATTCTCTTTTTGGTATGTCACCAAAAAGTGGTAGGTGCGTTCTTTCTTACCCTCAAACGGACAAGCTAGTTAGAGGACAGTGCTCTCCTCATATTTTACTTAATGTCATCCTTTCTGCCATTTCTCATCTAAGCAGCTCTGTCTCCTCCAGTTTAATTGCTGACCTTATTCCAATTAAAGTGAAGAGGACAGAAGTTAGGAAATCACTTGTGTGACTGCTTTAGAGGAGATGGTAGGAATCATACAGTGCTGTGCAAAAGTCTTCAGCACCCCTCCTTCTTTATATTTAGCTTCAAAGGAGCGGGACTTTCTTGCAATTTAAATTTAAAGTGGTCTTGATCAGTAGTAGTTCTCCAGCTTTCTGAGGGTCTTTCAACATTTCTCTTTGGACATTTGCTGACTTTTTTCAGTCCAGCTCTTCTACCTGACCATTTCCAGAGGATTTATTTCTGCTCGTTTGTCTTATTAAGCCACTTAACAATGCCCTATGAAGCCTTCAAGCATAAAAAAGACACTTAACTCAAGGGATGAACCAGTGTTGTGTCTACACATAATAGGCAACTTAGAAAGTAACTCATTTTAAATACTATCTTTAGGTACTTTGTTACTATCAGCCTCTCGCAAAAACATGTAATTTGCACCCATTTCTTTAGCTGTATCTACAACAAATACCAATATATATATATATATATATATATATATATATATATATATATATATATATATATATATGGACACACTCACCTATTCACATAAAAGAGTGAGTGTGTCCAAACTTTTCACTGGTACTGTAAACACAGTTTGACAGATAGCAAATAGTTTTTGCACAAACAAGGTGATTCCCAGAGAGCTATTAGCCTGAGAACTTGGCTTATATCAACACAGCATGTAGTGCATCCTTTAAAAAAAACTGCACATCAAATGAACAATATCTCAAAGTCATGTTCTCAAGAAATAGGAAAAAATCTAGCAAAGACCTTACACAGGCCCTGAGAGATGCACCAGGTCCTTCAGCTGAGCCATGGTTCAGTGAAGCCTCATCAGAAATGGTCTCAGTGGAAGAAGCTGTTCTTAAGGCTTAAAGGCTGAGGTGTGCAGAACTAAACAAGAACTGGATTGAAAATCAGCAGCAACAGGTCTGATGGAGTGATGAAGCCAGATGAGATCTTTGGTTGAAGTCATCATCATCAGTATCTAGTGTATGTAGGAGGTCAGGAGAGAGGTACAACGGTGTCTGCAGCCATCTGTAAAACACGGTGAGGGCTCTGTCATGGTTTGGGGCTTCATTCCATCCAGTGGTGTTGGAGCTCTTGTTGTCAAAACTGATGGGGTTATGAATGCAGAAAAGTACCATCAGATTGCAAAATGTACCAGCCTGCCGCATCATTTTTTCACTTTGAATTTCAGGGTGTCTTTGAATTCAGCCCTCTGTAGGTTGATAATTTTCATTTCCATCAAATGATGTGACATCCTTTCATTCCTAACACACCACCCAGCCCATATCAGTGCGATCCAGCCTGAGATCAAAGTGTTCCTTTACTTTTTTTGAGCAGTCTAGTTGTAGATGGATGGATAGATAGAAGCAGATGTGATAAAAAAAAAATAACAGCAAGCATCTTAGAAATACCAATTTCACTCTTACACATTTTTTTTTCCTTTTATCAGAACTTAAAAAAAGAAAAGATTGAGTTTCAGTGTGATCTGAAGGTTATTGCAAAATAGGAGCAATCTGAAATTCTTTTCTATAAATTAAACTCAAGTCAACATTGTTTTAAATGAGGTCGTGTGTGACTGCACCGAGCATGCACGCAAATGAAGTTTGAATGAAGCAGCAGTTGCTCCCAGCAGTCACTGAGCCAGAAACTTGGTAATATATAGGTACAATAATGATCTTCAAGTGTGACTTTTATTTATCAATGCAGTATGTATGCCAATCATTTCAGTGTGTTTAGCAGTCTATCTAGTTTAATTACATTTCTCTGGTGTGTGTTGGGAAAAGCACTGTTTTCTAACTCAAACAGAATTGAGCAGAACTGTAATCGTGCAGCAGAATCCATCATAGCTGATGACGCTCAAGCACGGGGAAGCTTTCTGCTGCAGTCTGATGGAAAACTGGGGCTGAACGCATGACTCCATCGCCATGCATGGGATGTGCAGGGAAAGCCGACAGAGCCGCTTCCATATGACAGTGACATCACGTAGCAGTTCTTGGAATGAGGTCTACAACATTGGGGGGGGGGCGCGATACACACTCAGGAGCTTGAGACTTGGCCTTGTCTGTGCCACGACCGTGCCTTGAAAAATTCATGAGCTTCATTGTTTTTGTTGCCAAATTGCCAGGGTTTCGGAGCGGTGAGAGCAGCTCTTGTTAAATAAATAACTGGAATGAACAGTTTTTGTTTGCTTTTTTGTTTTTTTGTGGTTTTTTTTGTTTTTGTTTTTCACCTGCGGATCACTTTCGCTGATTGCTGAAGCATTAACTTAACATTACACTGGCTCATTTAAAATGCATTTTTAAAAAGCAGCTTAGGATGAAACTGCTCTTGCCGTGTTGGTTGCTACATTAGCTTCAGTGTAGTCAAGTTTCATGTAATATGGAATAGCTGAGCGCTTGCTCATACACTTTCAAAGTAGCGCGTCGTAAGCTGTGTCACAGCCTCTGCTGTAGCACCACCCGGCTGTCTGTTTTTAATGAGCAGTGATTAAATCCACAATATGTTCTTACTGAATTCAGATCAGTGACATGCACCTGTCCCTTTAGCCAGCTCTCGCTCTCGGTGTGTCAAATACTGCCATTTTGTCACAGCCAGTCTCTCACTCTCAGCCCGTCACATATGGGTGCTCGTAAAGTAATCCATGGTGTCGCCTCAAAACGCATTTGGTAAATGTCATTTTTCAGTGTGTAGGGGCGTATTTGAACCCAAACCAGGATCTCTTCCTAAAGCTAATTAGTTGAATGAAAGCAAAGTTATTCAGTGGGTTAAAACAGCTGAAACAAAGTGCACAATTGGAAGACAAACCACAGCACTACTCCGAATCCAAACCTTCCACCTCCTAATTTGGACCTTTTCAGAACATTTATGGACTGCTGGTGTGTAATAGCACCTTTTTCTTATCTTTGCAACCCCAGGGGCAGATGAGGGAACATCACTTTGACACCCGGGGTTGAGAACGCTTCTGTTACTTTTACCTCTTGCTTTATTTTTGCCTCACTTTTCTCAGTCTGTTGCCTCACCTGCAAGTCTCTTTTGCCCTTAGGATGTGAAAACCTCAAATCTTGTTTTTTTTAATTTTAGTCTAAGCTCCACTAGTCACACAGACTGGTGTGTCATTTTTGAAAAAAAAAAAAATACACAGCTTTGCCAAAATTGGGCTAATGATGTATTGGAGTGACAGATTTGCTGGTTGAGTTGAACCCCCATCAAGCGTGGTGCTTTGGACCAGACTGTGCTGAGGACTTGAGGGCTTCTTGGAGGAAAACTGGGCCTGTTTTGATCTTTCTGGGTGATGAGGAGTCTCACAGTGCCAGTAGCTGCTTTAAACCCTCACTATGTACCAAAATCTGTTGGCTGTTTGCCTCCTCTGGTTCCGCTGATGACTCCCTGTATGAGTGTGTTTTATTGAATGCACCGATGTTAACCTACACCTGACCTACAGAATTTGTGTGTACATCTGTGTGTGAAAACAGCCCACATATTCCCACATTTTTGTGTACATCTGTGTGTATCCCTGATCCTCTGCTTGCTGTTTTTTTTTTCCCCTCACGCACCCATGGTCCCTTGTGCTTGCGCGAACACCATCAAAGCCTGCCACCCCGCCGCTCTACTCAATTACACACCCAGGCTTTTAAAAAGACACCCTCAAATCCAGCCCCCGCGTCTCCCAAGGTCAACACTGCTTATTCCTTGTGGCATTTAGCAAAGGGAGAGGATTACACTGGCGTGTATGAACCAGGTATTGGCTGTGCATTATAGCCTTAACAAGAAGAAGAAAAAAAAGAAAACAGGTCCTGCTTTGTGGGCTTGCCTCTTCACAGAGCCCGAGAATTTCTCACTATCCAAAACATGATTTTAGGAACTAAGTGGGTTTGTTGTGTGTTCAGTTTTAAAAGCCATCAGGGGGTTTCCTGTGCCCGGAGGAGGCAGTATAGCAAAGGAAAAGTAGGCTACAGTACAGTTGTTTTTTGTCTAAATGATTAGTGGAAAATGTGGGATATTTTCAGATGCTTCACTGGCAAACAATGCTCTAAAACACACTTTCCTTTGGGGCTCATTATCAAATGGCATACATTGTGCTCCAAATGTATTTGGACTGGACCATTTAAATAAATAAATATATATATATATATATATATATATATATATATATATATATATATATATATATCTTAGTGCTGCATTCTTTGGAGCAAGGAAGGCTTTAACTTTACTCTCATCTATATCAGATTTTTAAAGGCAGCGGCGCCTTGTGTGCAGCAACGACGCAATGGCGTGAGTAATCGCTTTCAGTGGCCTCCTGAGTTAAGTGGTAATACTCGCAGGAATACATGCTTCTCAGCAGGTTTTCGTGACATGTCAGAGAGTAACCCGAAAAACGTTGGTTTGCAGCGACGCGCCATTAACGAGCCAGACGGCTGTCTGTTACTGTCTCATTTCACATCAGCTCTTTTCCTGATTAAGCTGTTAATTATGCTCGTGCAAAGTGAAATACATGGATGAGTAATTGTGTGAAAGTAAACATGAATACTGGGTATCAAACTCAAATAATTAACTTTCTGTCACCGAGCTCCAGGATCGCTGCAGCGAATGACTTTCACCTCCTCTGGAAAGCCAGCAAAGACAACCGCACAGCCACAGCTTTGTATCATTTGTAGCTGGACTGCAGTGTGGTATCAGGGCTGATTTGAAATTTCATACCCTTGTTTCCATGTAGTCATTTATTCAGACATGTTTTCCCATGTTTACCATAGCTGAATAATTTATGGCTGTGTGTACTCCACAGCTGAATTCTCTCTGGGATAAAAGCTCAATGTCTGGAAGAGTATCTAAAAATAAGATGACCACTTTATTTATTAACACATAAACCTTTTTTTTAAACCACTCGGGTAAGGGAGGATAATGTGCTTGGAATATCAAGACACTCTTAAAGAAGCCGGTTTTTTATTTAATGCCTTTAATAGTTTGGCTTTTTCAAATAACTTGTATTTAAAAAAACAAAACAAAACAAAAAAGTTTTAGACATAAGTTTTGACATAAAGTATCAAAATTAAATGCAAATATTGCCCTGTAGCATTTTTTACACCTGAGGAAATGACATATAAAAGAACAAAGGAAAAGCAAAGATGCCTTTGACGTCTCGGAAACATAAAAATAAACATGAACCAGTTCTGCCTGTTGCACGAGGAGGTTGCAGCATGTTAGAAAACACAGGGACGAATCTCTATGAAAACGCAGATCATCTCAGGACAGTCTGTCAGTTTCATTATAATAATCACATAGTGCTAAACTTCAATGACCCAGTTAAGCTCATCGTTTCAGTGTATCCATGTAAAAGTATGTGTATGTGTACATTACACTGTATAGAGTGTTAGATTTACAGACATAAAAGGAAATGAGTGGCAGCGTTGTACTCTGCTCTCTCTCCTCCTAAACTTTATTCACATCACTTGCTCATTTGAAGTGGAAGCGGAAGATCGCTCCGGGTTCCCTGTGATTATGGAATTATATATATATTGACAAAACACACCCAATTCAAGGTCCACTTGCAAACTTTCGGATGTCTCACTTGTGCCGGTTTGAATTCAAGCTCGAGATCTCGTTTTTGAGCGTGGATAAAGCGGTTCTGAGAAACCTCTGCCCATCCTGGATTTACAATAAAGCTCTTCAGGAGCCTTCAACAGCTCATCACGCAGTTCTTGCCAGCAGATGGAATTTGTTACATTTCTTTTTACTCCATTTTTTTATATATGTACATAAAGAAAGAAAGAAAAGAAAAGGGAATATGAATTAAAAAAAAAAAAAAAACTGCACTAGCATGTCAATAAACCCGGTGCCCATGACAGCTGAGCTGTGATGAAAATCAAACAAAAATAGTGAAAACATTCTGTGGAAGACAGTGAGGAGACCTTGCTTTAGATAAATTTTGATTAACTAATACTGTACTGCTTAGAAAAAGTTTTATTGGTCACCTTTTTTCAACCTTAAACCATAATACAGTAAGGTTCCTTATGGGTCTGCACAGTTCTGTTAATGAAACACATTCAGAAAAGGCCTCAGGCTTTTCACAAGGCTTAATCACTTTCCCCACATTGCTTCAGTTTGTCCTCATCATACTAATTTAGAAGTATGAGATCATGATAAGGGATTCAGTTGTAGTCCTTATTGGTCCTAGCTGTTGTAATTATGTTATACCATACAATAACATTTCATGCAAGAGCAGTTCTAAAGCTATTGAATAGATAAACACTTTAAAATATGCTTATAGGGCTCCAGGCTAAAAGGAAGGGCTTGTGTTTTCGCAGCCAGAGCTCTAAAAGCACATCGAGAGCAATTAAAACACACTACCTTCTAATGTCCAAGACCGGGGCGATAATCTAAAGCCACTCCATTAAATGATCTAAATCAAAAAGAATTCCAAACCACGTTTGAAATCAGATCCAATTTAAAAATCCAAAAGTGAAATGCCACTCAGTGTATGTGTCTTGGTGAAATGTCAACATTTGATTTGATCTGGCCCGGTCCTATCTGTACACCAATTCTCCCGCCTCAAACACGTCTGCAGGTTGTCAAAGGGCAGAACACTGATTCAGAACCTTGTGGCGGTTGGAGCGGCAATTTCCCCACTCACAGAAATTCCCAGATGCGTCCGGAGACTCGTAACTCGTGCTTGCCGAAATGTATTGGCTCTTCTTCTGTGCCTCCAAGAGCTGCGTGAGTAGCTACAACTCTGCACGGTGACAACTCCGCAGACGGAGGCTCAGGTGCCGCTTTCTCGTTTTTATGTGGTTTCCAAACAACCTTGGCTTGCCAACGGTGCCACATAAAAACGTTGAGGGAGCCATCACTCTCCCAGAGGTTTGATGGATGGAAAGATAGATGAGCTGACAGATGACTACATAGGTAGCGCCGATAAGATCAGTGTCATTTTATGCACCGGGGAGAAGAGACAGAGAGAGAGGGAGCGATAGAGGGAGTAGTTCGCAGAAGGCTTCATCATAAATATTACTAATTCATTTCCCTGGAGAGCGCGGCTGTAATAGAGAGAGTGTGAATGGGAGGAGACAGAAAGAGAGAACCGGGAGTTGAGTGTGCGAGTGAATACAAAGCTCGGCGTGTGTGTTGAAGAGTGTACTTTTTTTTTTTTCCTGAAAGAGAAAAAGAGAAAAATGGAGACGCTAAGAAAGGTGCGATAAAGTTGTCAGAGGAGTGAGACAAAAGGAAGGAGCGAACAGGGAGTGGGTGAGAAATGGCTCAGAGAATGCAGAGGAAACCGCAGAGAAGCTGAGGAGACAAGGAGACAAATGTACAAGAATGGGCGCGGGGGTGTAATTGAAATGGAGGGAATCGGTAGGCATAAAAAGGGTATTATGTCCTTTAGTGAGAATGAGACGCAAAAAAAACAAAACAAAAAAAAGCATAGAGGCGTAAGGACAACAAAGAGGGATGAGTGGGTGAGCTAAAAGTGTGCACACAGATTGACATAGTGGCTTAACCTGCACATGTGTTCTTTATCTGTGGCCCGAGCTTCTCCTGCAGTTGTTGAAATCTGTCTTAGTGTTTTCTTGGCCTCTGATACCTGCACCTGTGTTTGTGTGCACGCCTGCGCGTTCAAATTTGTGCACGCTGGTGAGATCAGTCAGAGGTGAGGAGACAGGGACACAGAGAAGTGGCAGACTTTGTCATCTCCTGTCAGACCCAGAGATGTACACACATGCCTGCCTACCAGCGCGCGTATACCCCCCCACCCCACCCATCACACACGCACATATACACACACATTCCTGACTCCCACTCTCTCTGTGTGTGCTCTTCACACACCCGGTACCCTTGTGTCCCTTATCACACACTCTCCCATCTGTTCCTGTTTTAAAACACCCTCAGCGCGCAATCATTTTTAGTCATTGTGGCAGAAAGTGTCTGTGCTGAGAAATCCCACTTGTCAAACCATTCACTTTCACAGTCCCGCCATAAACTACTGTAGCTATTGTTAATGAACATTTGTAGTCCCTGCCAGGCAATAAATTCCTTTCCTGGGGTTAGTATTGGTCATCAAAGTTTCTTCAAATGCCGTTCTTTAATTATGAATAATGATTTATACAGTATTCCTGTTTAAAAATATTTTAGGAGAACAGAAGGGAGCATAGTGTAGGTTAGCATTTTGTGATTTGTATTGAGCAGTGAAAGCAGCTGGCATCAGCCAACATCATTTTCTCTTATATCCTCTTTAGCGGTCCAATCGCATTCAGCACAATCTAATGCATATCGAAAATAGTGTGTGTCCCCTTCAATAGGGCATCAATAATGAATTTAGTTAAATGCCATGACTAATGTGTATTTGTGGACTAGTAATGGGCTCATCGGAGTTAAGGGACACGCACGTGGGCCAATCCGGTCCAACGTGGCCACCCCCGTCCTGGCGTCCGGTCCAATGATCGCCACCCACGTGCTGACGTCTCCCATTGTTTGGACTGGTACGATAAAGACGTGAAGCCTGGAACTCTTTAGAATGCATGAAAGCAAGTCCTGGGGGCAAGTTCACCAAAGCGTGAAGGAGGGAGGAGGGAGACGACAGAATGGGAGGATGGAGATGGGGAAAGAGAAGAGACGAGTAAAGCAAATGGTTTCGTGGCGACAGTGATAATCAGGCTAACTAAAAATCCCTTCAGCTCACACAGAGCAGAAGCAATGTTGGGAAATGAAATGAAGCAGGTTTTCAGTGATGTGTTTAGGGGCCATGAGGGAGACAGATGTGTGTGCATCTGTTTATCTATGCGTGTGCATTTCTGTACCGTTTATATGACTGGTTCACGAGATATTGTTGAAAACTGTGTAAATATATTTGGAGGACTAAAGGAAGGTGGAGAGCCTTTACCTCACGGCTTTTAATTGCTCAGACTAAAGGTCAAATACTATTGTGTCTTCAGTGGGCTCAGATGAAAACACAGCAGTGCTGAAACATTAGTCTGTTAAAGGCTTCGTATTAATTGCCCTCCTCTTGCTTTTTGTCCTCCGAAGGCTTTGCTGTCCTCGAGCTGCGAGGCACCTGATTCAGCTGGATTTGTCGGAAGATACGAGGAAAACCCTGTTTTTAGCTGATCATATGTGTCTTAAGACTTCCTCGGAGAATTCACACATGCACACTTGCCCACTAACGCTAACAATCTCACATGCAGTGCAGTGCATAGGCAAAAGAAAAAAAATAACCCCTGATATGCAGCCAACTCAGAGATAGCGCTGAGGCATGAAAAGCCTTTTTCTGAAATGGCTCCCTCATATCACAACGCACAATTAGGCCTCCCATTGCAGTGCCCTGGAGTCAATGGTGGCACACTACAGCTCTGCTTGGATAGATTCCTCTAGGCTTTCACCCTGCGTGGGTATGAATTCTGCTGCAACCCACTAACTGCATTGCCCGTGTGTACAAGTTCATTTGCGTGCGTGTCTTGCGCCCAGCAGTTGCACGAGTGTTAGAGTAGTAGTGCTGCTCGGCATTGTGGGTAGTGCCCCCCCCCCCGGTTCTCTTTTATTCTCTTGTTCTTCTTCGCATATACATGCACAGGAAATGAGGCTTTACAGTGACATTAGAACCACATCAAACTGGCAGCTCCTGCGAGGAATCCGCAGGCACAGCTTCCCCTGATGAGCTTTTCTGCCACAATCGTGTGCAGCCAAAAGAGCCTCTGAGCAGAGATTCATTGCACAGTAATCATCCTATACAACACAAGGTTTCCAAAAGACCTACATGTAGGCAATCCAGCCCAAGAGGGTCTTAAATTCTCCACACTTAGAGAATTTCCACATCTTTTCCTGCCATCGCAGAGGGGAAACTTGGAAATTTAAAACTTAATTAAACTCCTCAAACAGGGCCTTTCCCATCCCCGTTTCCTTTTCGTCTGAGTGTGTGTATCAGCTCTGGCTTCTGTGGAAATTAGGTGAATCCATCACACTTTCTCCAGCAATGCCTGGGCCCTTTGCTCGCAGGGAAAACACAAAAAAATGCAAGGAGACAGGGCGCAAAGAGACTGTCTTGACAATTTTTTTTTTTTTTTTTTGCATTACTTTTTCATCTGACCTGGCAGTGTGCCCCCTCACGCAGAATAATAGGAGCTAAAGCCATTCTCTTTTTGCCGAGCCATCAGTGAGCCATGGAGAGCCAGAGAAGAGGAAGTGATTTCCATGTTAATGGGAACCTTCCCAGCAGCGTCTAAACCTTTCTCTCCTCTCCTTCCATCACTGCTTCCTCGTTTACCGTCTGTTTTGTGCTTACCTAGCCTTACTTTCTGTCGTTCCCGAGCGCTCATTCGCCGTGGTGTTGTCTTGCAATGGTACCTTTCACCTCTCAGCCTCTGTTTACTTCTTTCCTCCTTTCCTCTCTAGCACTCTCTTTCTCTCTGTCGAGCTTGATGAATGGAGTCACTGGACTGTGAGTGGTACATCCTCAACAGGGTGTGGCAGGCCATTGCTAGCTCTCTCACATTATTGTGTCTTTTTTCCCTTCTTTGTTTTTTTCTTTCATTTACCCTGCCTCCTGTGGCATACGTGGGTAAACCCTTCCTCAAACTCTAGGCCATAAAAATGGATTCTTGGAAATGAATTGGACAGATAAGAGCACTCTTCGAGAGTCTCTTAAAATCCCCTTTCCCCTGCTACTGCAGAGCTACATTGATGTCCACTTGGCTGAACATTTACAATCCCCACCCTAACCCTCTGAGGATCCCTGAGCAGCCAACTGAACATGCTCCCTGAGGTTTTTTGCCATCCTCTCCTGCCCTCACCACACTCTTGACCCTGTTCTCCCTGGGCTCCCCAAAACACAGCTGGAAATGGGCCAGCAAGTCACCTCCCCCAAGATATGCTAAGTGGCTCCATCTACTATACGGTCCGTGTCAGAAAAACGGTGGTGGGTAAACTACTCTGCCTCAGGGGTGCAAAATGAATCGCCTCAGACCTGCGTTCTCATCCCTTATACATAAAGGCAGGCAAGGCCAAACTATGCTCTCCTGAGACAGTTTACGGCATTCTTATAAATCATAAATATACCTCGCCATATTGGGTAAACAGATGATCAGTCTGTGAGCAGAAGGGATGCAAAGTAAACTTTGTGGGATGCAGGAGACAGACGTGATGCCAAGATGGACCCTGCAGGGCCTTGCTGGAATCTGCAGCTTCCTGCTGCTTGAATGGGTTACAGATAGATAGGAGTTGCTTGTTGTTTGATATAGATCAGTGGATCCCAACCTTTTTTATCTGGCATACCCCCCACAGTCCTGTCAGATGGACTATAAAACCCATTCCCACTCACTCACTCTACTTCAGCTGGATCTGGAAAACTTTTTGTTTACCATTTCTGAGTTATTGTTCGTTAACTGTCATTCATCCACGACTCCATTTAACAGCTATTCATCATGCTTAGTGCTCAGTTTGAATTATTTCTCCATAATTTTAAGCTTTGTTTGGTCTGCACAGTTGATACTACTTTTTATTGACAACTTTATTCCAGCAGTTTAATTATCCTCACTATTAGCTAATTATTTTAACTGTTAGCCATATTTTCAGCTAGTTATTCTAACCATGTATTCACTTTCAAAAGCAAATGCTCCTATTTCTCCATTGCTTTTAGTTGACTTGTTAATTGTAACAGTTTAGCTGAGCATTTACCTCCTGGCTACTGCAGAAATACCCCTGTGCTCGCGCCCATGGCTCGTTTAAAAAGAAGAGCGGTAATACCGACTTGAAAGGTGAAAAGGAAACGTCCACACTTTGGGCTTCAAATGAAAACGTCTGTCTGGGTTTTTTTTTTTTCCTGTATGTGTTGTTTTTCTCCCTCCCAACATTGTCGAAGCTGCACACGGGTTTTTTTTGTGCAACTGTGCTGGAACTCCTGTGTGGTTTAGCATGTTGTAACTGCTGCACTTGCAATTAAGGGTTCAATTCTCATCAGGCTGATTTTGCAACAGTGCAGAATAAACTGCTCTGCATAAAACACACAAAACAAGAGAGAGAATAGGTTTCAAAAGTAATCTCATAAACTCTTTAAAAACATATTTTCCCTTGTTGTGTGAGTGATGCTTTTTTTTTCATTTCACAATGTACAGATTTATTTTCTTAGTGTGACATCTGCCACCACTATCATCGGGTATTTAATAAGTGTAAAACTATGATAATTGCAATCAAAATAACAGGTGGACTTCACTGTCTGGGAAGAAACTACTTCTCTTTTCTCATCATCTTTTGGTGATGGTGTCTCGACAGAAATATGTACACATGGGAGCAGAGATATTTGTTAATGATGTTGAGATTCTAAAGATGGCCAGTTGTGTGAAATATTAATAATTTTTCAGTTGTGCAGGATGCAAAAGAAAGCACATACTCCTTCCACAAAAATGCAAACCCTGCAGCTTCATGGCGACTGGCCAAATGTAACTGGTCAACACTAAAGCACAGCCAACATTTTAATTGGGAAAACGTCTGTAATTGTTTGTACAGGTTCTTATATGAAATGTTAATCAGACCGATGATTGTACAGTAATATATTCCTGTTACATTCCTATATTGTAATGGAATCTTTAGGTATCATTTCAACACAGCAAGAGTCTGAATTGCGGGCCCTGGCGTTAACTGATAGACACGACTGTGACTGGGCGCATCACTTGAGTGTCTTTGTGAGCTGCATGACTCACATTTGTTATAATGCTTTTTTTTTGTTTGTTTGTTTTTTGCTATCCGCAATTCAGAAGATAGATCTTTTTTTTGGGACCAACGTGCAGGGAACAGGAGCAGCTGCAGCACCCACACACACACGTACAAAGGCATGCACAGGGGCCTGGCTCCTAGGGACATGGCAGAGAAACCTGGTTGTACACATGTCTGAAAAAGGCACAGACACACAGGTGGGTAAAATATGAAAGGGAATGATTGCCTGTGTCTCTGCGTTCGCCCGGTGATGAACTGGTGTTCTGTTCGAGCTGTACCGCTCCTCTCACCCCAGGTCAGCCGGGATGGATCTGCCACCGACCCGTGACCCAGAATCAGATAAGCAGTTCACAGAATGTAAAGATGGATGGATGCTTGTCTGTTTTTGTTTTTAAAACCATGTGAAATACTGAGAACCTGTCCAGGATCCACCATACCTCTCAGTCCAACAATCATCACAAGTAGCTCTCAAGAGGTGTGAGGAATGTTTTCAGTCCTGAGTGCGGCTCCTTACATGCATAATAAATATGAGTCGTGATATCATTTCCCAGGCCCACTGACATTACTTAATGCATTCAATCACTGTAAATTAATTTGCAGAAAGAAGCATCTACACTGTTTAATTTAGGTGCTGACAGTTGTTTTTGGGTCTTCTTCCTCTCTACGGACTCACAAATTGATGCTGTTTGTCTCCAGAGGAAGCATTTCTCATCCAGCAAATCTATGTCCAACCCGCAGCCTGCCTCCAGGCTGGGACAGCACCTTGTGTTAATTAAACCTGACCTCTGGATATGCCTGCTCTCCACTGGAATATTATGGCTGACCCCCCCCCCAAAAAAAAACATTAAAAAAAACTTTGAATAATTTCATACCTCTAATGCTCGTTTGTATTTGCAGAAAGTAATAATGATTTCACCGATAACATAAACAATTAGGTAATAGGCAATAATTTCCAATAATTGTTATTTCCTAATTAAGTTTTACTTCTTCAGAGCCCAAAATAAGAGATGGAGGAAATGAAATGAAAGAAGAATCTAATTAAAATGGAGGTGGTTAATACCAGTGTGCTTTCTATCCTTTTATTTTCTCTATCCGTCTGTTTCTTTTGCTCCGTATTAATATTTCATCTCAAGTTCAGTGCTTTCTGCTTCAATAGACAGTAAAATCACTGCTGGAAACATAGCTCTCAGTCACATCTCCCTCTCGCTCTTTCTTTTTCACCTTCTCACTCACAGCCCTCCTTCATTTACTTTCACTCCAATCTTGCATTCCTCTATTTTTTTCTGTGTGTGTGTTCTTCTCAGCTCTTGCCGTACATTTTCTAGTATCTCCCGTCTCTTGCGATATCTTGTAGGTGAAGGCAAATGTCAGCGGTGAGTCTAACTGCACACTCTACTTTCCCTTCTCTCAGTCACATCATTCATTCATTCAGCCAACCAGGGAGCCAGCTCACCAACCACTTTGTCATTTTATCATTTTTGTCAGTGCGCTCAGGAGTCAATGTAAAGCCTTTTAGCCACTTGATATCCTGGCTGGGCTGCAGCTGGTGCTTGCTTTCTCTTTGTAACCTTCAAACTGAAATTCATTTCAAGTGAATATGCAGTAGGCGAATTTGAAGAATACTTAAACAAAGTTGCTGCAGAACACTTTGTGAATTGTTAGCATCGCTTCTTCCTGCTTTGACCAAAAAAAGAAAGGTGTCACTGTGGGATTGATGCAGGGTGTTGGAGTCAACATTGTTTAGCACTGAATGCACTTAGGCACCTGGGTGCGCCCACGCCAGCATGGGAGTACAGGCATTCACATACTAATGGATTAATGGACACACACACACACACACACACACACACACACACACACACACACACACACACACACACACACACACACACACACTCTCTCTCAGACACACCCAGCCGTTTCCTCCTGCTGCATATGGCATTAGAAGAGAGCTCAGTAATGGCTAATGGCCTACGTCTCTGCACAAGGCGAGTTAAGCAGCAACATGCAGTGCTTATACTGCTTACCCTGCAGCCTGTAAAGAAAGAGATCTATTCTCTTTCATTATTAACCCCATTAGCACCAGGATAGAAGGTGCCACTTTCACTTTCGCTGCTGCCACTTGCAGTTTAATTTAACCCTCTAATGGCTTGGGAAGAATACATTTTTGCCTGGGCAGCAGATGCAGCTTTGTTTTCATCCCTGCTTGAGCTATCGCTCCGTCTCTTTGTGTCGTGATTGCGCCTAAATCACACTCTGCGTGCCTTGATCCTCCCTTCCCTCGCTCTGGCCTTTTCCCTTAAGCCATCTTGGGTATAAGTGCCTGCATGATGGACTCCCCCTAAATGGATGCAGATTTTATTCAGGCTATTTCCAAAACTAGTGCGCTTTAGCCTGCTAGACATTTTTTTAATGACTTCCCTAACTCGACTCCTTCCACCACCACCACCATCACCACCACCACTATCACCACCGCCACCACTACAAGAAACAGCCCTGCCCTGTTTTAGATAAGATGTGGTGGAGTCACATCCTCTTATTCTTTTATTACCACTCGACCCCCCGCCTCCTCTTCTCTCCCCTCTGTGCGTTTCCAGCACAGGCCCTGGTCCTCACTTGTCTTCAAAAAGCGGCTCCCCGCTGGGTTTTCACCCTCTTCATTCCCCTTGTCCCTCTCATGTTCTCGTCATTTTATGTTGGTCTGTCCTCTTTGCAGTCACCAGCTCTTCCTTTCCCCAGCCCCTACCCCCTCTCCTCTCCATCCAGCAGTATTGTCACTTTACCCACTTTTCCTGCACTTTTAAACCTATATTAAACCACAACCACTCTAATTAACACTCACCACCTGTCATTTTGCTTCATTTCCACATAATCCCCTATGCCAGCATGATCCCAATTCATCCAATCAGCTGCAAATAGTGGCAGTCCCCAGACAACTGTAACATCTCTCAGAGAACTCTCGTTTGACAGCAGTCGTGGGGAAACAGAGCAGCCCCATAGGTGAGAAAGAGACATGAAGAGAGTGTCGCCTTATCTGTGAAGAAGTGCCCAAATACAGCACAGGAGGGCTTTCGATCCTCCCTCCCAGGCACAATTATGGCCAGCTCAGTGGGAAGCATCTATATTAGTGAGCCATGATGCATTGAACCAGTGTGACCATGCTGTTTGCTCACAGCCCACTCTAATGACTTTACCTGTGCGAACAAAGGCGGAGGACAGGACACAGCCCCTTTCCATTTCGATCTGAGGTGTGATTTTATCAGGAACCTGTGCTGCTTTTTGAGGTTCTTTATGTGGGGAATGAGCTGGGATTCTCTCCCTGCCACTCACCATTTCTTTATTCTCTGCTCTTCCCCTGCTGAATCACCCTTTTTTTCTTTTCTCCCAGTCCATCACAGGTGGAAATGATGTATGACTAGTGTTGCCAGATGCTCTCCTGTGTGAGCAGAAAGCTGATAATGACTTGCTCTAGCCTACTTTACCAGCATCACACCCCTTTTGTCACTCTCCTCTGGAGCGCTCCCCCTTGTGTGACAAGTGTGTATGAGAAAGAGCAAGACTGGAGGACTTCACCCTGCTGGTGTGTATGCGTGAAAGGGACTGCTGTACACAGCTTTACCACACAAAATCCTTATCAATAGAAACGGCAGTCTCTGACTTGTAAATAACTTTCCTAATTTGCTGTCTCATTAGCAACAGGCCTGTTTATGTTCGAGTTGCCTTCGTCTCAGCCTTCTGGTGCTGTGTCAGTCCCAGATGGTAGGCATGGTAGTCACACAACATAAACTGGCATTTAGCATTGATTCACTGGCACACGCTGTCCCTTTTAGTGGGCAGACCCCCGCGGGGCCACGTGGGAGTACGCTTACTCTGTTAACAGCAGAATATATTTATTTAAAAGATGGTTGTTCACTCACTGCTTTCTAGTTTAAATTGCACTAGTCTTATATGATAGCATGCTCGGGCTCAGGAGTAAATTCACGTAACAGGTTACACAACAAACACACATCGAGATGTGTCTTGTAGACACCTAAACACAACACCTGTGCAGTATGCTGGAGCTTTATCGTGCTGCTGTAACAGCTTCCACTCCTCAAGGAGGCCTTTGAACTGAACTGGCTGCAGGAAATTGCTCCCATTCAGCCACAGCTGCATTAGCGAGGTCAGGCACTGATGGTTTTTGATAAGGCCTGACCCACAGTCAGCGCTCTTAATTCATCCTGTGTTGGAACGTGCTGAGGTCAGGACTCTTTCCCATCAGCCTGGGAAAATTCTTTCTTTATGGACCTGCCTACGTGCGCAAGGGTACTGATGTGTTGAAACAGGAAAGGGTCTTTTTCAAAACTGTTGCAAGACAGTTGGCATTGTTGAAAATAGTATTTTATGACATAGCCTGAAAATTTCTCCCTATTTAAGGGGCTTACATAGCCCGAACTTTATTAGCAGTCCAATGCTACAGTGAAAACAGTGGTCGGAGTTCATTGTGTGCAATGAGCTTGCAGTCTTGTTACCTTTGAAACGGCTGCTTTGATGACGGAGATCAGGTTTGGACCTGCTCACAGTCAGCCGCCGTCTTCAAAGTGACTTTGGTGTGTCGAGATGACAACAAAACGGCAATAAGACTGAGTCGGTCTGCAGGTTGTGATTGAATGGGGTCAAATTGGCAATTATATGCAGCCTGTTTGTGATAAATGAGCAACAACGGCAAATCTGTTGTCAACTGTTGCCAATCTATACACAGAAATTCACAGTCCAGCCAGAACCTCATAGATTTGAAACAGAAATTTCTCCATAAATAGTGACATGATTGCTGCAGGACGGCGATTTAACAGCAAGAATGGCACTTAAATTTTAAATGAGTCTGATTTTTTTTAAAAATTCAAAATAAATCACTTTTATAAAAACGTTACCTGAATGTTCATGTTCTTTCTTCAACGTGTGCTCCATGAGAGAGGGCAGCTGATGTGCTGTTGCAGTTTTAATTTGTTGAATTATTGGCCTGCTATTTTGTTTTTGTGTCCTTAACCAGCAGAAAACATGACATTTAAATCATCGCGCACCACTTGAAAGGACATTTTGCCTGTCATGTCGATGGTTTTTTAAGCTTTCTGCTTGTCATTTATCACTTTTGGTCCACAGCTTGAAAAGAACCTTAAATTACCATCACAGGGAGCTGAAACTGCATCAGTGTTGGTGGCTTGGGCTGGAAAGCACATGTTTTTTAAGGCCAAGGTCAGCAATTTGACTCCTCGTTTTTGCCTCCCCAGGTAGTGATTTTATTTATTTATTTTTAATTTTCTAAAATATGAATAATGAGAACATAAGCATGAACCAAAGCAGTAAAATTACAGACGGGGCAACTAAACAATAAGCTAAAATCTCTAATGCAGAGACAAGCCACTGATTCAGTAGGTTCCTCACAACATGCTACTTTTTTTCTCATCTGTCTTTTATTCTAATTTGATACATTTTTATTATAGAAATAACATTTAGAGACACTTCAAAGTTAAAAAAAAATCAGTTTTATTTAAATGCTAATTATCTGAACACGTCCTGTTTCATGCTTCGTGTCAGTGTTGACTCCTTCAGTAATAAACCAAGACAAAGCTCTTTCCCCAAACTTAAACAAGCTGTTTGTGCAACTGTGACAAAAGGAAAAAAAAAAAACATAATGAAAAGAAAAACAATAAACGAAAGAGAAAGCTGCTGCAGTGTGGCAACATTTTGGGGACTTGAAGGAAATATTAATTAGCGCTGTCTCTTCGTTATGTTGATGAAACAAAATAAGGGCAGAACCGTGCTTTCCATTTAGTATGAAAATGTCATTTTGATGACACAGAGTTTCCTTTTGCATGATTCGAATCGTTTGCTCTTCATTGGTTTGATCAATGAGGATCTATTTAATTTTCAAAACAAAAAAAATGTAGGGACATTGATTGCTTTGCTTACTGGGAAAGAAAAATGACTTGAGTGTATGCACATGTACACTAATAATGACATACTTACATCCTGTGTAATTCTGGTACATAAAGTGCGATGAGTTGAAAGCAATACGTTCCTCTTAATGAATAGCAACAGTGTAGGAGATCATGTAACTGGGAGATCTTTTGAGAAGCAGTTCTCACAGACTGTAGCACTTTAATGTGACCTTAAATCACTGGATTTTTTTTCTCCAAAACAGGAAGCACGCTGGAAACAGCTATTCAATCAGGTACATTACAGATTTCAGCTATGGGACGCACTCCTTGAAGGCATCCAGTGGAGAAACTTGAGTAAATTGTAGAAGAAGAAGAGAGAGGCAGAGGAAGCAGTTGTTCACCAGGCAATAAATGAAGGAAAGTTAAAAAAAAACAAAGTGTGTAAGGAGCAGCTTGGAGAGCAGCATATGGCAGTGGGACCAGTTCATGGCCCTTCACAGCCATAAGGCCAGCAGCGAGCTTAATGCTGCTGTCACAGTTACTGCTTGTTATGTGTGCAGTCTGTGCTGCAAGCTAGCTGATAACCACTATTTAACTATGAAAAAAACAACCCCCCATTTGAATTTCTGTGAAATTGCATCTTTTGTGCTGTTATGTAATCTCCAGTGAGAATCTCGCAGCCATTACAGCAGCGACCACAGAAGAATTTCATTTTGTTTGAGGTGAAGAATCAAATCAGAAGGTAAAAAAAAAAAAAAAAAAAAGGAATTAATATAATCTAATCAGGTAGGTATGGAGATCATAGCTAAGTAAAAGACAGCTTAATGAAAAATGTGAAACTGTTTGATTCACTGTGCTTTCATGTTGATCAAGAAGGAATTTGCTCTAAAGTCACCAAATCCATCTTGGCCACAATTTCTTTGCTCTCTCTACATCTCGCATAGCTTTAACATGTTGATTCTTAAATTGACAACTCTTTGTCAAATGACAGGGTCATTGATTTCTTTCCCTCTGCCATGGCTCGTCGTCACCGCTCTGTAGTGTTCAATTTTTGATATGTGATCTAAGGTTACATTTCCCTTGACTGATTGAGTTGAGTCTGAATAACTTATCTTACTGATAGATGGCACAGAGGGGGTGAGTCCTTGTTCTGTCACTGCTAATTTGTAGCGCTGTTCATTTTATGCAGGAAAGAGTTTCCATCTGTCCCTTAAGACAAAAAGGAAATTAAAGACATTTTGCATAGGAACCAAATCTCATTAATCCATCCATCCACCCCAAACATGAATTCTGATTGTCAGCCTGGTAATAATGTTTTTTAAGGTGGTCCTAAACAAATACAAAGAAACACATCAGACTGAAACAGAAAGACAGCTGAACAAATAGCAAAAAAAACAACAACCAAGGCCCCAGACACACAGGCTTAGGGACTAGTCAAGGACAACGTGGCAACCTCAAGTCACAAGGGAAAATGCGTATTTCTAACTAGTTAAGTAAGTGGCTGCTGGATGTTCCTTTCGCTGCACCTAAAAACCTCCTTGTAATTGCTTTGGTTGTGATCCGATTGCCACGGATGCTTGTAGTTTGCATGGAAGACACTCATTAACAGACCACCAAGCAGTAGAGAAACTTGAAAAAGTGCAACACAAACTGGAAATGGCAAGTGTTTGCAAGTTGGTGCCAACCGAGACAATCTGCTAGCAATGAAAGCAATCACAAGGAGCCTCTCAGTGCAGCACTGTATAGTTATGCGACGAATTAGTGGCAGCAAGCAACCTCCTGCATCAACCTGATCAAATGCACAGGCTGCATCAACAACAGGAAACCGATAGCCGAGGAGCTCACATACGCGATGTGACCATAGGACTGTAAATAGGGGGGCTATAAATTTAAGAAAATTTAAGAAAAACACATGCACTCTCAACTTAAAATACTCATAAAAAGTATGATGGTGCTAACTCCCAAAAACCTCTAAAATTGCTGATCTCCTAATGAAGTATTTATTACTTTTAATGTTTCATAGCGGCACAGAGAAACAGACATGCTTCAGGCTGTGGCTTTCCTCAGCCTTTCTTAAACATTTGTGGGTATAACCCTTATCAAAGCGCCATCAAAACCCAGCCTGTGGTGTACCCCGAGGTGATATTCATAAGCTTGTGAAAAATAAAACACAAGTAAAGAAAATCAGTAATGTCTATAATACATTTTGTTTTTACCCAATGCCCATGGAAGGACAAATTGTGTATCCTTCTCATGCATCAATTACTCAGATGTAGGTAGCAATAACACCTTCAGCACTCGTACTGAACATATCCTATTCTGCATCGGCAACGTGGAGCTCAATTTAGTCAATTTTGTTTTGATTTCTTGTGAAAACATTTTGTTTAAAAAAAAAAAAAATATATATATATATATATATATGGCCGTCCACAATTTGCAGATGATACATCCAATGTCTGAAGCATTTTAATACCCATGAAACGTAGATAGCATATGCCATGTCCAGCGTAATAAAAATGTCTCATCATTTTTTTCTAATGCTACCCCTGTGCTCTGAAATTTTAATCCTTGAATCGGGTTTCTGGGATGTGGACAGTGAATGAATGCTCTTTCCCGAAAATGCCTCCCAAGAGGTCTTAGACTTGTGGCAGTCCTTGCTGCAATGTTTCACCTGAAACGGAAGGAGACAAGCTATATGCTTCATGGTTGAGGTGTATCCCAGTGTCAGCTACAGACGGCCATTGGCTTGTGGGCTCCAGGTCTGCGACTGGCTTGTGATGTTTCTTGCTGCCTTTCTGAGGATGTGCCTGAGCCATCACTTCCTCCTCACAATATCAAGATGGGGCACACTTGAGCGAAAGAGATCAAGTACATCCCTGGTTCTTCAGCTGCACAGAGAAGCTGCACAGCATCTCTTTCACAGTGTAGGAGAAGGTGTCTGACGTTCAGTAATGAGACATGTAAAAAATGTAAATAATGCAATGGTGACTTTAGTATTTCTAAAACCAGCTTTGACTCTGTGCCTGAACACAGTCTTATCTTAGTTATTTGTGTTTTTGAAGGCACAACTGAAAATACACCTATTTCTATCCAACTTTGGAGGGAAAGTACTGCAAATACTAGTACTGAAGCTTAAATTACAGATTTGATATTAACAGACTTGGAATGACAGCAGACACCCTGGGCTATAACTTTGGTTTCCAAGGATAAAAGACTTTGATGTCTTTAATCCTGATCCACTAAGTCACATAACCTCACAGTTTGCCTCGCTGTGATGTTGTCAAATTTGCAGAAACTCGTCTGATTGCGTGTTGCGGGACCAGACACTTGTCAGGTGCTGGCTATCGTTTATTCTGTCAGCCCAGTGTGTTTGTGTGATGTTGTTCTCTCTCACGTTCACGGGTCTATCTGATTCCTTTAGCTTTAGCTGAGCTGATAACAGCTCTGTTTGAATGAGCTTGTCTGTTCTGTGCGTGCGTGCCAAATGGTGATATCTTACCTTTTCCCTCGCTCAATTTCCATCTCCCCTACCTCACTTATTCTTTGTCTGTGGCCACTGCATGTGCTAGGATGAACTGAAAGGTGGCTATTTGAATTTGAGTGCATGCGTTTTTCTATAGCAACATCATTTTTTTATTTTGGCATACCGTACTTTCATCACATAGGTGCACCAGATGGATGAGAAGAAGTATATGTTGTGTACCTCTATTATGTAAACTGCAAAGCCAGCAAAAGGCCTGATAATGTACTGCCTTAATGGGCTGACAGCTGAACATAAACCAACATGCATGAAAGCTCCTGTTATCTTGATTAATACATATCAGCAGAAGGAATGAATGAACAATTCAGAGAGACAGCGGCTTCCCTTAACTGTAATCTTTTCTTTTTCTTTATCTCCTTAAACCCTTCTGGGTTTGTTATTTTTTTTTGTTTTTTTTTTTAATCCCAGCCTCTTTTAATTTTTTTTTTTTTTTTTTACAGCAGGTTTTCTGGCCATATTCTACCTGGCTTTTAATAATATCTCTGCAGAGTGCTCAAATGCATATCTCTCTCCTTCATCCCCTCAGTTCTTTTAAATTAAATGCTGCCTTATCGCAATGAAATGTTGTAAATATTGGCTCAGCACAGGTGGGGAACAGCAATTTGAATACACTTCAAAAGACAAAATTAAATGTTTAACTGACAAATGAAGCGTATCAGAGCTAATGAAATATGTGTGCCGTCCTGTGTCTCTCCCCAGGTATGTGGTCCTTCTCCGTTTCTGAGCTGGCCATCCCAGGCGCTGAGATAGGACGCATCTCCGCAACAGACGCGGACCTGGGTGAGAACGCCAAGCTGGAATATACCATCCTGGAGGGAGAGAGCGGGGACACGTTCAACATCACCGGAGTGAACCAAGAGGCGGTCATCACGCTCAACAAGGTGAATGAAGGATGACTGAGACTGAGGGGTGGACAGATGGAGGGAGATATTGATAAAAGAGTGAGTAGAAGAGGAGGGAAGGGTTTTGTAATGGTTATGAGGGATAGTGGCTGAGGAGGAGAAAACCAGTGCTAGAAGAGTGAGCGGTAAAAGAGCACACATATGGAGTCATTTTGCAAAGGGAAAAGGCTGTAAAGGAGACAGGAAACAGATGATGAGGGGGAGGACAGGCGATGACACAGGTAGTGTGGGCAGGTCTTTAGAGAACAGTTTTGTTTTGCCTATGAGTCAAAGCATAGCTAACAACATGCTGTCTAAGCCCATTAACCTGGAATTACCTGGAAATAAACAATAATGCTGTATAAGCTCAGAAAATTCATCACTGACGAGCCTTTTCAGTGAGGACCTTAATACAGCTAAACTGCATTCTTCTTACCTGCTTTCCTTATTTTTCTCCGATCGAGGAAGAGTATTTTGTTGGATTTTTAACAAATGAATCTACTGCTTGATGCACTTGTTGAGAATCAGCCTCCTGTTTATCAGTAACTCCATCTGTTTACAGCAAACATAATAAAATATCTCTATGAAACTCAATCCAAAGTGTGATGCACACGAATGCAAATGCTTCCAGTGGCGGTGTTGAGTATCATTTGCAGCAAAAAGCATTTTGACCACTGTTAGGGTGGTTTGTCTCCTGCCTTTTAGCAAATTCTCCATGCAGTGCATTTGCATGTACAGGAAAATCAATAAGGCTCTGCTTTTTGATTTTGAGTTCAGTTGGAAAAAACATTAGTACATAAGTCCATCTCTGAACTTGGTAATGCTGTCACTTAGTGACATCCACTTAGCTCTCACTGTGGTATTGTATTACTTACACACATTCTGTGTAGCTTGATTAAACACAAACCTTTAGATTAGTGGTTCCCAAAGTCAAGAGTGCTGCGGCCCCCTTAAAAACCATAAAATCCCATGGGCCCCCCCCTCTTCTAACTCCTCCCCCAATTTTCCAGTAGTGCCTGTCTTCACTCTCATCAAAATAAAAGAGAGTGATGTATTTCCTTAAAAATTTGATTTGAAAAACATAAACAATGTAGGTTGTTGACTATGAAATACCCAGACATATGTAAAGTGACCCACTTCGCACTGTTACACAAACTTCAATAAAAGAGCAGTAAATTTAGCTCAGAGTAATGAGCAGTGTCACAAACTAACCACCTCCTATTATCAGGTTTAATTCACTTTTTATATAAATAAATACATTTACATAAATATGTAACTATTTATACTTGTAAGCAATTTCAAACTGAATTTCTGTTATTACTGCAGCAGTACATTTTTGGTCCACCAGGGGGCTGCGGCCCACACTGTGGGAATCACTGCTTTAGGTAATGACTTACTTCATAGCGTAATCTTCATGTACTTTATCCAAAGCACATTCTTTGTTGAATCCCCTGTAAATTATATTCATAGTATTCACTTAGTGTGTCCTTAGGGATTTGCTAGCCTAGCATAGCTATTAGTTGAGTCACTAACAGCATGGCTTCTTCACCTGTCCCTTCCACACTTTCCTTCTTAGTGTGTATATTTAGTTACTTCTCAGGCTCTTTTAATAATAATGACACTAGTAATAAATGTAGCCTGTTTGTGGCCTTGGAGGCCGGGCTCAGTGAACTGGGGACCCGGCTGCGCACCCTTGAAAATTCTGTAGCTAGCCAGGCCCCTGTAGTCCGTGTGGATGAAGGTAGTTTAGCCACTGTTAGCTTTCCCCCAGCAGATTGTCCCCGGCAGCCAGGAAATCAGGTCGGTAACGGCAGATGACAGATGGTTTTTCCCCGCTCTGAAACACACCCACTGAGGAACAAACATTGGTGACTCTTTTTTTGAGAAACGTGAAGATAGAGACACCAACAAACACTGATGATTGTCTTCCAGGGGTCAGAGCAGGCAATATAGAAGGAAACCTGTAACTGCTTGATAAATGTAGATTTTGTAAAATAATAATTAATGTCGACAGTAATGACACCTGGTTATGTCAATCGGAAGCTACGAAAGTTAATATTGAATCTATGTGTAATTTGGCAAAAATAATGTTAGTGTCATATGACGCTGTGGCAGGCAGGATGAGGACTCCAAAGCAGGACTTGCTGGACAAGAGCTAAACTCAAAATTTTGTTTTAATAACTTGAATGCAATACATTAACAAAGCTGGACAGGTGCCTGCAGCACACGATACAAACTCAACTGAAAACTTTACTTGGACTTGAGCATGAACGAGAGCAAAAACATAAGGGGACACACAGCGGGAGAAAGAAACGACTAGGACGCAACAGAGAACTAAGGGAAATGCAGACAGTATATACACATCAGGGCAATCAGGGAAATAGGACACACCAGGGAGCACAGCTGAACAGAATCACACTAACAAGATGGAGAAACCAGAAACTTGGCACACAGGACAAAGGCTGGCAAAATAAAACAGGAAGTTTGTCAACAGAGAAACAGAAACACAGACTAGACACAGGGAGGCAAACACACTGAGGAAAAATCCACAAAGCATGAACAGAAACGAAATACTCAGAACTAAAACAAAGGAAACAGGAATCCTAACAATTACTAATAACAGGACTCAAAACATAATAAATGGAAACTCAAAACCCATAGGAAAGTCAGAAACAATCATAACAAAATTTAAGAATCAAAACACAAAACACTGGGCAAAGCCCAGGACCATGAGAGTTAGACTGTAATTTTCTCTGTGTCCCTTTTTGTTTCTTTTAGTAAATTATTCAAAAACGTGATTACAGCAGGATGAATATGTTAGTTTAGATGAATCAACACCCCCGAGTCACACTAACTGTAAGAATCCTCAAAGCACAGATCGAGGAGGAGGAGTAGCAGCAATCTTCCGCTCCAGCTCGTTGATTAACCACAGACCCAGACAGAGCCACTTTCAGTACTACTGATATTTATTTAGACTCTTTCTCTCTGATTGATCTTCAATAATTATTCCTCCAAACCATCAATGCATCTATTAGACCCCATTCCTACATGTCTGCTCAAAGAAGTCCTACCAATAATTACTGCTTCGGTCTTAAATTTGATTAATCTATCCTTATTAACAGGTTACGTATCACAGGCCATTAAGGTGGCAGTAATTAAACCATTGCTTAAACATCATCACTTGACCCAGCTGTCTTAGTAATTTATAGGCCAATTTCAAACCTTCCTTTTATGTAAAAATTTTTGGAAGAGTAGTTGTAAAACAGCTAACTGATCTTCAGAGGAACGGTTTATTTGAAGTTTCAGTTTTAAATTAACAGCGCAGAAACCGCACTAGCGAAGGTTACAAATGATCTTCTTATGGCTCAGGGACGGTTCATATCTAGTTTAATAAAAACAGGATTGCCACAGCCAAAATGTCCAAGTTGAGACTTGAGAATGGAAGGTCATGGTTGCTGCAGCGGTCTTTTATATACAGTAGTCTGTGCTTTTTAACTCTCTTCAAGAGTCAACCCCAGTTGTCTTGCAGTATACAGATGGCTAGATCACTTCAGCGCAAAGCTCGATTATTTTGAAACAGCCATTCCCTGAGCTGCCTGCGATGCTGACTGATCACCTTATTTCAAAGATCTATTGGCATGATGGAAGTGATGGGTGCCAGCATGCTTTGTGTCTGTATGAGGAAGGGATCACATGCTCACACATAATGTACACCTAACAGGCAGGAGTGTGGGAGGCCAGTCTGAGCTATGTTGCTTTGATTTGAAATGAGGTCCTCAGAAGTGTCTCAGAGACTTCAGTAAAAGTACATGTGAGTTGCCTTTATTGTTGTTAGCCATTTCTCTGATCTGTGGGATCACTCAGTGAGAGAGCGTGTACTTCAGCACATGTTGTGCAGTCTGTGCTATACAGACTGCCAAGTGTTATATTCATGAAGCTGCAACAAAAGGAAAAGCATGGTTGTGTGTGTGCTTTTGATGCCGTGTATTATGATAAATCCAATGAATAGACTGCATCCAAAAATCACCTGATCCTCCTAACCAGCATAACCCGTGTAATCAGAACCTGCTATGGTATTCTTCCTCTGCCATAGGGCTCCATTGCACACCAAAAGCTATTAAAATCCCATCAATGAGCCACACATTGCACAAGGCCATGTGTCCACTCACAAAAACTTGCACATATTGTAGATTTTCTTTTGCACAATCCCATATACAAAGTCGTGATACCAAAAATACAGCAGATAGCACACCAGCTCTGCTGCTGGGAATTCAGTAAAAACTACAGCGCTCAGCTGCTTTGGGGAATTAGTCAACCTGCTTAAAATATAATGTGAATTATTTTTTATTTTTACTAACTTTATTCATTTTTCATTAGGAACCAGCAGTGGAGCTAAAAAATACACACCTGTGGAAAGCCTTGAAATTTGAACTAGCATACTGGTCTAATTGGTTTGATGAAATTTGGTAGCAGTACACCTTGAAAAATATGGAATATTTCCAGGTAATACTATATACACTCTCCAGTCACTTTGTTTAGTATACCTGTTCAACTGCTCATTGACACAAATATCTAATAAGCCAATCACATGGCAGGAACTCCATCAATGCATTTAAAAAATAAACTAATTTTCCTTTACTGCCCCTTATAAATGCAGATACTGACATATCAACAAATGGCTAATATGTGCCGACATATAAGTGAGGCCTACTCTGAGTATTTCTGAAAATGTTGATCTGCTGGGATTTTCCCCACACAACCATCTCTAGGGTTTACAGAGAATGGTGCAAAGAAGAGAAAATATCCAGTGAGCGGCAGTTCTCTGGGTGGAAATGCCTTGTTGATGCCAGAGGTCAGAGGAGAATATCAGCTCTATCAGGAGAATATCCTATCAGCTTGACTGCTTCAAGCTGATAGGAATGCAGCAGTAACTCAAATAAATTCTACAGGTGTTAAATGGATGGAGCTAGTCATCCTGTAAATCTTCATCCTACCAACACATTTAGTGCATCAGGAATACCGACTGGGTTCCCACCATAATTAACACAGCTATCATAGCAAAATGTCAAGTTATTTTATCTCAAAACATAATTAGTTATGTAATTAATGTAATTAAACATTAAAACACCCCCCACCAAAAAAAACATGTTTACAGCTAATTTGCATATTGCAAAAGACATACAGCAGCTTTTATCCCGATCCACATTCATACTTACATGCTTATTTATCATCTTTTGGCTTTATTTAGTTCTCTCTAATTTCAAAGTAAACATTTTTGCTTTATACAGTATATATATGATGAAACGACTGGGGGTCATTTTGACCCTATTATAAAATAACAAAAATAAGCCCACAGTCATTCAATTTTTTATTGAATTTTTCTTTCCGTAACAAATAAATTGAGAATAAAAATAAAAAAATAAAAAAATTGAGACCTTGCTGTCAGTATTCATGTCAAACCTGGGGATTTATGAAATTTGAATTACGCAGTTTCTCATTTAAGTCTTAAAATGTGAACAGTAGGCTAATTAAGCAAATATCATACAATGTTTAGACAAAGTCGAAATGCCTCAGAAGGATTTCTTGCAGTAGTTTATTTAGTGGAGCTGAGCTCAGAAGTGTCGGCACCCTTGAAATGGCTTACTGAAGAAATTATGATAATAATAATAATAAAGCAAAGGCAACACGGTGGTTAGCACTGTTGCCTCACAGCAAGAAGGTCCTGGGTTCAAATCCATCTGGTTGGAGCCTGTGTGCAGTTTGCATGTTCTCCCTGTGTCTGCGTGGGTTTCCTCCCTCAGTCAGTCAGTGGGGCTAGGTTAACTGATGATTCTAAATTGCTCATAGGTGTGAGTGCGAATGGTTGTCTGTCTCTCTGTGTTAGCCCAGACTGGTGACCTGTCCAGGGTGCACCCTGCCTCTCACCCCATGGCAGCCACCCCGTGGAAGAAGATGGATGGATAGTAAAACAGCAGTGCTTTTCCAATTGTGCATAATGCAAAACAAATAGTTTTTACGTAGAACTTTGAATGTGACATGCAGGCAGATACAGTACATGATTTGGCTCATGCTCAGACTCTCTGTGTGCTTCTCCCTCAGAATGACTGACAGAGTGCCTCTACACTAAATAGGACTCAATTAGTTCCATCTATTAAAACCGCATAGGCAGAAACGGGTGCTTTTGACTGCATTCCCTCAGGACCTCAGTACATTTGAATTTTTAAAAAGCGCCAGTCAAAGCAAAAGCAGGAAACAATGAGTCATGAGGAACACACTGATTGGCCAAATACTGAAAAACTGGAGCAATACATTAAAGCACTTCTGAGATACGACAAACAGTGTGCCTCTGGGGTCTGTGAGTACCCCAGTCGCTAGGATGAGGTTTTTGTTTGATTACAGTATGTTTGACTTTAAAGCTATTTCTTCAGTATGTGTCACACTCATCAGCCTACCTGGTGAGGTCTACGCAGGGCCACTGGTGAGGAGAATCCATCTGTTAGTTGGACTTCAGATCCAGGAAGAACAATGTAGTTTTCTTCCTGGGCACGGATCACTGGACCGGCTCTTAATCCTCTTGAGGATAATCAGGGGGGCGTGGGAGATACCGGGCAAGTCATTAGGCCGTATCCCCAGGGGTGTCCCGTCGGGGGGTGCTATGAGAGTATGGGCTACAACCATAGTGAGAGCTTAGTTTGCATTGCTGGCAGAAAGTCAGAATTTTGATATTTCATATAACTTTATATAAAAATTCTACACACATTTGTGCCAAATAAATTCCATGAAAAATCTTTGCATGAAGCTTCTGAAATCTTGACATTTTGTTTTCAGGAAACACAAACAGCAATTTGGCAAAATCTGCCAACATGTATTCCAAAAAAACAAATTGTATTTGTATTCAACAGTTTATGTTGTTTTTGTTTTTGCTGGTGAACGCCTGAGTGCACAAATGTTTTGGTTTGTGTTCCGGTATGCATAACGGTGTGTGCGTGTGGTTGTTTGCGTTTGTGTGAATTTATCACCGTGTCAGTTCTCAGCCTTGGGTTTGCAAGATTCGTTAAAAAAAACAATCCGCACCTGGAGGAGGTGTGTAGAGCAGGATTTCCAAATTCCTTTGAAGAGAAACGCAGAGGTAGGGCAAGGACTGGATATGGAGAGAGGTGCAAGAGAAAGAAATCTAAGCCAAGGACCTGGAAACAAGGCGAAAGAGTGCGGATGAAGAAGGAGAGGAACGATGGGAGAGCTGAAGGAGGAATGTTAAATTGAGGTCCTGTGAGGCGGTGACAGCAGAGAGTGCGGTATAACAAGGGGGTTAGAGTAAGAAGCAACCAGAGAGATGTGCAAAGAGACAGGGAGAGAGACACAGAGACGGCAAGAGCTACGAAATCAGTGACAGCCATGGAGAAATTAGCTCAGCTATAGGCTGCGAAGCACAGGAGGTTAGAAATACCCATCCAGAAAGACGAGTAGAAAAAAGGTGGAAGAAATAAATAATAAAAAAGAGAGGTACAGTTATTAGGAGAGAGGGAGGGAGACAGCATGGCAACAATAAGACAGACTGAAGAAGAAACGCGCCAATCTGCTGGGGAGAATCGGTGGGCATCAGCATGTGCTGGGCTACTGGCGTAATGGAAGTGAAAATTATATGTAAACAAATACAGTAAAGACCTCTCACCCACGATATTACCAGCACTGGGTTTAGCCACAGCATTCATATAGACGCAAAGCAAAAAGTACAATTAATATTTCAGCATGGCCTCCTCCATGCTGCTTTACTCTCTCTGCAAAGGCACCAGAGAAATAGATTAGAATAGATTAGAGCAGGGCTGCCGCTCCAGTTAAATAAAACGGGATAATCACAGGTTACATGTGGATCAATTCTGAATGCTTGCAAAGTGGAACATATATTGAATATTTACAGATGCTGCAAGGCACAATTTCCTGAGTATTTACACGAGCTGTAGCCCTAGCAGTATTGGGATTTGGGGTAAAGGTGGGCGTGTTACACAAACTCTGTATATGAATTTAAAATAATCTGACTTCAGTGGGTTAAAAGGATTTAGCCTTTCAGGGAATCCATGCATAACTAATGGAAATCATGTATGATTGGCTACGATTAATAGAATTAAACAAACAAAGCATGAAATTAGCGCTAAGCTCCCCCTCAGTTTCTACTTCATTAAACAAACAAAAAAAATTAAATAATTAAATAAAACACAGCCCTGCTTTGTGTGAGTGTGTGTGTGTGTGTGTGTATATGCATATGTTTGGGTTGTGTTAATAATGACTCCCATGCCCCGGTGTCCGTTTCTCGGAGTCAGAAGGCTTTCACAGTGAGAAGAATTTTAACAGGGGAGCGAGATGATCTGTGTGCCTCCGGAGAAGGAAAGATTTCCAAGTGGAACAATTTGTGTTGCCACAGAGCTGGCCTTGACCTTGTTGGTCATCTTGCTGCTGTGGGCTGAATCTCTTTAACCGCTGATCTACGACGCGCATTCTCTCACAGGCAGGGATACACAGAAACAGAGATGCACACCTACACAAGCACCAATAAACCACTGAGAGATATATATACAGAAGCACGCATCAATATAACGCACTTGACCTTGCAGCTCCTTGTGTTTAAACTGCAGAGATTAAAGGAAAGGCGCTCTGAGGATGGAGAGGGGTGCGTCTTTACCTCAGAATGATGCACAAGATGGCAGGTGGGTGGGAGCAGCGGGAGGGTTAACAGCCGATTAGAAGGAAACAGGGTCAAAAGAGAGAGGGGAAAAGATTTGGGGTATGTAAAATAAGATGGAGACAGGGCAAGTGATCACATAATGAGAGAGTAAAAGAAGAATGTGGACAAAGAATCAGACAGACTGTGGATGGTGTGCCTTTGAGCAGAGAGAGGAAGAGAACATCCCCATGAAAGGGCGAGGGTTAGGTGGGGACACGCGAGAAAAGTTGGGTCATTAACAGCTTGCAAGTCTGGGTGTCAGCTGAAGCTGCCTGCTGCTTATCATTGCTTATTTACTGTCAGTCCCGCAGAGACCCCAGTAATAAAAAGATTTCCCTCCTCCTCCTATTCTCCCCTCCCTCTGTCTCCACTCTTCCCCTCACCCCTATGCTCCTCCCATCATTAGCCCCCATCTCTCTGCATTCTCTGATCTCCATACATGTCCGAAAAAACGCAGTGCATTGGGACACACACACACACACAGAGGCTAAAATGCAAACCAGTGCAAACACACACATACAGACACACATGCCCTCCCCACTTAATATCTCACTTGCTCCTCTCACCTCGACCTCGCTCTGTTTTGTGTCTGGAGGCCATGTCAGACTCTGTGTGTCTGTGGCTCTGACTCAGCCTAGGTCTGCCTCATTTACATTCACACACATTTTCAGACACAAACAGGCACACACACTAATACACGGATCAACAATCCATTCATTCTTTTGAAACTAATTTCCTCTTTCCCGTTTTCTTCTTCTATAGTCTTTATTCTATTCCTGTTTGCGCTCTGACTGGTCAGTGCTGCTCCGCTGCACCTATTTACTAATATGGTACTGCTAATGAACATACACAAGCCTGCTAATAGATTTTTGATACAGCATGTGAGCAAGGCCACAGAGTAAGCAGCAGGTAATATAAGAATTAGTATAACACTTTGTCCAATAGTAATTCCTTGACATTGTTCTGCAGCAGTGCCCCCTAATGGCTAGAGGATAACATTCATACTGGTGGCTGCTGGTTAAGGTTTCCTCGATTTCAATCCAGTAATCAAAATGAACTGGAGCAAGAAATAGAAGACAGAAACACACAGGTAATCTTGCCATCATCTAATAGGCACAGGTGCTTTACATGCAAATCAGACAGGTGATAAAGGGTCTAGTGTGTATGGCATGCTGAAGTCATAAAAAAAAACAAACACTGAACACAAACACAGCATAATGCCCCATTTTCAAAATACCTCATTACACATATACTGAATTAAACAGCATCTGTACAACAAAGTGGGATCACTTGACGCTACACTAAACATGTCACAACATCATTAAGAAGAATCTGGCGGTATCCCAATTCAGGAGGTTCCTTTTGAGGTATGTTTACGGGGTGCTGTGAGCTGTGTAAGCCTGCTATTTGTGCGCTTTTTATTCCTCTTACCTGGGGGACAAGCTAGCTCACGCGTGTGTCAGTTTGCCGTTATTATTTCCATATGCTCTCACTTAAAACGGCTGGCTAATCCTCGGTCACACGCCAGCAGCGTGCCCAGGATTATCTGTGTTTGTTTTCTCACGCGGAGGAGAGATTGTGCTAATCTCCTCACAGGGAAAAAGTGAGAGAGAGTTGGAGAAAAGAGAGGAAAAGAGAGAGTGTATTGCTCCTATTTTTTTTTTTTTTTAAAAAGGAAGACACTGGACCTCTGAGAGTGAAGTAAGACAGAAGACAAGAGACAAGTGACAGAGGGAAGGGGAGGCGGCAGAGGAAGAACAAAGTCAAAAGGGAGATTTAGAAGAGTCTTTGTTCTCTCAACTCTGCAGTAGTGCTTGTTGGCAGAAATGTCCAAAGCTGAGTTTGTCATCAGACAAATGTGATGTATGATCTTGATTTAGAACGCACAAAAATCAAAAAGGAGCTCAAGCTGCCAAGGACAGCGGGGTGCTGTAAACACACCGCAGACCATATATGCACACTGTGCTGCATGCATGCACTTATATGCACGCTCACCGACAATCACGCAAGCTTCCACAATCTTTTTTTTTTTTTTTACATCAATTACAGTAAAGGCAGGGAAAATCACCTCCTCAGTGATTAGAAGCCTCAACTCCCTTTAATGTACAGTTAATGTGCGTGCAATGTGCACACACACACACACACATACACTTTCTCAGTCATGCGTTTGTGCCTGTGGGTCAGACCTCTTTGAGGAGAGATGTATTATGTATTGCTAGTCTAGCATGCAGGTTAGCTAATTAATTTCTGCTAACTGTGAAGCAAATTTTAAAGGGTATAAAATTTGAATTTCAAAACAGACTGTTGGAGCACCGCATCATGGAACACAAGAAGGTTACCCATGTAGAGAGTGTGGGTGGGGAAACAGAGGGGAGGACTAACTAGGAATGAGAACGTATGTCTATGTATAACGGTTATTTAATGATTAGCTTCAGCTTCAGTTTGTTGATTCTGTTTTGATATGGATGAATATCTGTAAAAGGTCAGAAAACAGAGCCTAGTACTGAGTTTTTAAGCTACTTGTTTGAACAGTGTAGAATAGAGAGATTTTTCAATTTTCAGTGATACAAAACTAAGAAAATCTGCCAAAACATAAAAAAAAATCAAATCAAGGTGAAAGGCATCACAAGCCGAGCATGTTTGCAAATTAACTTAACACCAAATTCACTTTTTTTTGTACAATCCTTTTATTTCATTACCTGTTAAACCTTTCCCTTTGACACTGTTCTTTGCAAGATAATATATACTTTTCTTTTCTCAGAGAAGATCACCCAAATCTGTACCCATGAAAAAAACAAAGACAGAATTTTCAGGCAATGTGATGTTCATCTGCCACAATGTGCAAAAAGCTTCAGGCAACTTATACTGTATGTTTAGATTCGTATCCATCACATACAGATCCATCAGGGAGGCATCTGATTGGTCCTGAATTTATTCTGCAGCAGCACAACAATCCCAAGCATACAGCCAGAGTCATAAAGAACTATCTTCAGTGACAAGAACAGATGGTAGAGCCCCCCAGCCCTGGTGTCAACATTATGGAGTCTGTCTGGGATTACATGAAGAGACAGAAGACAATGAGAAAGCCTAAAGCCACAGGAGAAATGTGGCAAGTTCCCTGACATGCTTCCAACAGCCTACCTGCCAACTAAAAACTGTGTGCATGTGTGTCCTGAAGAACTGGTGCTTTTCTCGGGGCAAAGGGTGGTCACATTAAAGATTCACTTGGTTTGCTTTTTATAAGATACTGCAAGTTTATGGTATTATTTTTAAAGGTATCCAAACTTACTGTATTAATTACAGTGATTCAGCACTATTGCCTCACGGCAAGAGGGTTCCGGGTTTAAACCCACCTGATGATCTTCCTGTGCTTGCATGGGGTCTCCAGATTCCTCCCACAGTGCAAAGACATGCATATTAGATGAACTGGTGATACTAAATTGGCCGTAGGTATGAATGCGATCATGAATGGTTGTCTGTCTCTCTGTGTTAGTGACTTGTCCTGGATGGAGGGATGAATGGATGGATGGATGAATGGATGCCAACAGCAATGTAATGTGCAGTCTTACAGTATTTTGTTTCTTTCATATTTAAGTCAGACTTAATTTTCCCTCTGTTGCTTGAGTCTGCCCATAACTCATCTGAACAAATTCACATTGTAAAAAGCTGATATCTTGTCAGTGGTTCGAGAAAGGTAAGAAACTGAATCCATGCAACACCGGCTAGAAGATGAAGATTGAGACTTGGTTCAGCTTTAGAGCTACAGTATTTTACATTTTACATTATGAACACTTAACCAACAGTATAATAGCAACCAAGCAGCTGACAGTGTTATATTAAAACACTCATATTCTATCCAGCACTGCCTTCTAATATATATATATATATATATATATATATATATATATATATATATATATATATATATATATATATATATATATATATATATATATATATATATATATATATATATATATATATATATATATATATATTAAGAAACTGCTCTAGATTGCAGTAGGTCCACTGCAAAATCACAGTTTCATGCCGGCTAATCTGGCTGACAGTACATTACTGTAATTTTACAGGGAAATTTGTGACAGTGTACCATTCATTCCTATCTCCCACCCCCCCCTCCTCTACCTCTGCTTCAGCCTTGTTAAATTAATGTTAAGCTAACAGTTCAAACTGCTCTAAATCACGGTCTCAGCCTTCAGTGAAGGCGGCGAGCCAAGGGTAAATGAAGTCAGTGTTACTGCTTTCTTATTCAGCCAGTAAGGAAGATGCCTGGGGTTTGTGCAAGTGACATGCAATCAGTTGGTGGCTACGCTGCTTATGTAAGTAATATTCTGTCAGCAATACACGGCAAAAATGCTTTGTCAAATTTCAGGAAAAAAAAATTAGATATGAACTTCTTTGGCTTTAAATAAGCCAGAATTTGACCCTTCATGCTTTGGACATTTGTGACAACTGTACATGGATCCTCACAGGTCCTCTATAATGATTATAAGTTGTGTTTTTTTTTATGTGTGTCTATAAGTGCACAAGTGCCGCACAAGGGGATGTAGTGCTTATGTGTGAAAAAATGAGTGAGGAATTTTATTTATGATACCAAATAGAAGAACAGTGGGGTGGCTGTGTGTTAAGTGCCTGACTGTAAGGGTGTAGGAAGGAGAAGGATGAGTGTGTGTTGTGGTTTGTCAGAGCCGGTGCCCTGTCGCACATTCACCAGGGAGGGAAAAAAGATAGGTGTGGGCGGGTGAGTTGGGGACTAGGTGATGGAGTGTGTGAGGTAGCGAAGGAGGGGGAGCAGAGTGATGGAGTGCAGGGTGGAGGGAGGGCGGAGGGTGATGAGTGTGTGCTCACAGTGTAAGTGACACCTCTCCTCCTCAGACAGATTGTCTCTCTCCCCCTGTAATGGGGACCCCGTTAGAGAACCTTTTCCCTCCATCCACCCCCCCTTCTACACACACACTTCGTCACCATCTCAGTCTCTCTCTCTCCGTACTCTGCAACTGTTCTTCTTCTGTATTTATTTTATATCTGCCGAGATATTCCACAAATTGCCTGCATTTCTGTGTATTTCAATTCGCCCATTTTTTTCTGCATAATTTTTAATCAATCTGCAACTCTTTCTGAAAACTGCTGATTTTCTCTAAAGCCGTTTACGCTGGTTTACAGTTCAGACAGCGGGGAGAAAAGCGAGGGAGAAATAGCAAAAGGGAGATCAGAAAGGAAGGAGAGAGAGAGAGAGAGAGAGAGAGAGAGGATATCAATATTCCTACTGCTGGTGGGATCCTCACAATGATTTTTTTCCCCCCGTTTGAATCTGACAGTGAAAATTCTGCATAGATAGAGAGCCCATTTATCCCCCTGTCCAACACAGTTCCCTGTGCCAATCATACTGAGATGAATTATATGCGTACTTACTTTTAAGGACACGGAGATACTCGCAGAGGATCTGAGGACACAGGCTCAAAAGAACCACTTGTACATCCACGCACAGGTCCACACATACACCCACTGATACCTCAAACAGGTATTTTGAACCAGACCCAAACATGTTCCTTTTTTGAAATTTAATCAACAGCAGGTGTGTGTCAGGGTGCGTGTGTGAGACAGTGGACGTATGTGATTGCTTGTGTGTGGCCGTGCCCTCACTAACAATCATCTCGGCAAACCAGATCAGAGGCTATCTCTTCGCTTCAGAGGCGCCGCGCTGGCGGGAGAGCGGCACGCAATCACAAAGACACCTCAGACAAATAGGCTTCATAACTTCTCTGTAACAAACAATCACTGGGGCCTGAGCCCCTATCCCAAATGAAATCTCTTGCACCTGTGTAGATGCAAGGATACAAAGGAATTTTTAATGCTCCTCAGAGTCAGGTATGAGTCTCCATGGTGATAGTAGAGTCGCTATGGTGATAAAGAGATGGTGTTCAAAACAATGGAAGCATTTTTATGAAAAAATGTGGGAGGGGGGTTTTGTTATCAGGAAAATATATTCTTTGTTGAAATTATCCATCAAAATCACAGCTGTACAGCCCAAAAGATTTGCACTCCATCTTCATAATGTACATATAGTCTCAAAAACAAGTTTCACTCCCACATTTCACAAGGTCTGAAACCATACCTACCAACATGCTTGCAGCACTATAGCACAATATACTACCTGCCAGGCACCCACCAACACACTTCCCACTGTTTTTCCTAACACTGCAGTACCACACAGTGTAGCACAAGCCTGCATGTGCATAGCAACACTGCACTGTAACAGATGCACCTGTTAAAATACAGTGAAGTATTGGTAATTAGGTTTGCATGCATGAAGCAGATTTTCGCAGTGTGTCAACTGTAATTCTTTTTTTTTCACTGTGATAGAAGTATTGTGCTGTAGACAATTTAGGATTTATTGCATAATAGTTGTTTCGTTGCCATCACACTAATTTGTTCCAACTGTAATAGCCAACATTTTCAAGCTACACTCAAAAAAACCTGTACACTCAAAATGCTGACTTTAATTAATTTGATTACATGTGAATTTTTTTTTTTCCATAAGTACAATGTAAAATGTTACATTTAATCCAGCGGGGTAAAATGAAATTTGCCTGATTGCTATACATTTAGTTTACACCTATTTCATGTTGAATATCAAGGTCAGTGAAGTTACCATTTTTGGTTCCTTGCCTATAAGTGGTAAAAATAAAATAAAAAATTTTAAAAAATCCAAGAAGTGTGCAAGAAAAGCACACATATACGGTGAGAGGAACATGCATTTTAGAACATTATAGCCACGTGCTTCATAACCTCAGTGAGGTGCAGGATGGGTGTCTTAGATAACACGTACGGAAATGACCAAAAATAGTCACTTGCCCTATGAAGGGTTAATGATTAATTATTTGACTAAATAACACTTTGGTTTTATATATTTCAGTTGCATTTTACTCAAAATTATTGCGGGTCAATAAACACTGGAAACCACATTATGTATTCAGTACAACTGAAAGTGCTGTACCTTCTGAAACTAATGATTCAAACTTACATTTACATTCCCATGATTCTCACAAAAGCAAAATTACCGCATTAAACCAAAAGTACTTCAGTTTGCTGGTAGTACTTTTTGTTCCTTAAAGGAGGGTAAAGTATGTAACACTATTCATAAAGAGCAACGCTCACAAATGCAGTTTTCAACTTCCTTGCGGTAAACAGCTATACATCCTCCATTCTTAGCATGTCAAGATTATCCAAACATCAACTCCAGAAATGTCAAACCAACATCCAAACAAGTAGTTACCTTGGTGTTGGAGCTCTGAAGGAGCCTTTCAACTTTTTTGAGCATCTCATTGGCAATGCTGTAACATCAGCGCCTCATGAATGTCTTTTCCAACTTCACACAAAGCTTAGCATCTAAGCATCCACCCACAACATCCTTCAAAGTATCACTTCAAAAAATCCAGACGTCACAACATGTAAGGTAACCAGAATATTATTCACTCTAAATTATTCTTAGATGCTTTAGGATGTGACCGTTCTCTAGCCTGTGCGAGCTGTTATCTGTTGGAAGAATTCATTATTTTCCATCTCTCAGCTTTAGATATGTAATTTAGCAGTCATTTGTGGAAAATTTAGTGTGAGAAATAAACCAAATGAAAGTGCCAAAAAAGCCTTTTGGATCTGATGTTTATAACAGTGACATTTGCATAATTTCTTGCTTTTAAAAAATGTCTCCATTACTCATTTCAAAATATGTAAATGCCCAAACCTTAGATGATTATACTGTAAAAAAAGAAAAAACTTTCCTTTTACTTTTTTACACTACTGTAATGCTTACTTTCTTCTCCACTCCAGGCAGTAGACTATGAGAGTCGGAGCTCCTATTCCTTCTCTGTTGAGGTCCTTAACCCCATAGTGGACCCCCGCTTCCTACGTCGAGGCCCCTTTAAGGACAGGGCTTCAATCCGAGTGGCAGTCCTGGATGCCGATGAGCCGCCGAGGTTCTCCCGGACCAGGTACCACATGGATGTTTCAGAGAACTGCCCGCCATCCTGCACCGTGGGCCGAGTCAGCGCCGTAGACCCTGATACTGGTCTGACCAATAATATCAGGTACAGCACAACACCTCTGCATCGTCATCAAAAGCCGATCCGGGCTCTTTTTGAACAGATTATAAAAACAAGAGTTTAGCTTGGTCCAGTTTTCACGCTAAGATTGTAGCTAGAACTTAGTATTTGGTGTGCAGACGTGACATTGGCATCAGTCTGCCACCCAGGAAGAAAGCAAATAAGCCCATTCTCAAACTGTTCCTGTCAGTATTTACTGTTGATGAACTCATAACAAACCTGCTTTACAGGAGTTTTATTGCTAAAAGACAAATCAAGCATTTAATAGTGCTGGGAGTTATAGATTTTCGTTTGTTTTACTGTTTCAGAGAATATAACTTGTGGTTTTTTTTTTTTTGAAGGCATAGGCAGCCTTTTGAAATAAAATTCAAACCGGGCTCTTCAGCTAAAAGAAACAAGACACAACAATAAGAGCTAACCAAATAAATATAAGCCAACCAAATGCCCACACACTGTTCCCATGAGCCAGACAGAAGCCACAGACGCTTGCAGCTTCCAGTGCTTCACTCGTATTTGCTGTGGGTTTTGTCTCAAATAGTATAAAAAGGGAAGCAAGTGATTTGTCTGTAAAAAACCGCAGAAAACCGTGTCCCAATTAAAAGCAAAAGTGCTAAAAGCGAGTATGTGGGGAGGAATGATAGCTGGTATATTCATAGAGATGTTTAGATAATCGGTGGCACTTCAAAAGAATTCCTATCAGCTGCGATAATCTCACTATATTAATTCTTTGGCCATTTGAATGGCGACTTCCTTATCGCTCCCTCGCACACTTGCGCCGTCTGCTTCTTTCACTCTGCACCCCACTGCCTTCTCCGCTTGCGTCTTCCCTTCACTCATTCTTTCAGTGCTTCTCTCTACCCTCTCCTCATTTCACCCATCTATGTCCTCTCACCCAACCTTCTCTTCTTCAGGTTCTCCATTGATCCTCAGTCAGACCCCGAGGCTCTGTTTCGTATCACACCAGACACTGGCCTCATCACCACAGCGATGGAACTGGACCGGGAGCGTGAGCACTGGCACAACATTACAGTCATCGCCACCCAGAGAGGTCAGAGGTCCCTCTTTTTACAGCACTTAATGCGGAGACATCATTAGAGCTCGTACATTGGATTATTTTTTTTATTAGTGCTAACACTTGACAACGAAGCCAACATTTCCCCACCTCTGACACCTGCACCACTGATGAGTAAGAGGTTTAAGGGACTATAAACTGTGCACTTAATGGTATCTGGAAAGCACAGTATCCAGTGTACGATGCAGTTTACTAAGCGGCTTAGCTCTCAAGTCATCAGGCCATGAGGGGAATGCTGTTTGGCGCCACGAACAGTTTGTTACAGTGTGTCTGAGAATCAATTGATCCGTACTGTGTGAGTTATCTGATGCCGCAATAGGTCTGTTCTCATAAGGATTCAACTGGAAAACACTGAATTAAAGCAACAAATCGAACCCAAGTGCTGATTTACAGGCAGAACATGAAAGCACGGGGGAACATGGTAAACATCTTTCAGTTTCCAAGTGTGTAGGATTTCAACAACCACCAAGGCAATTCGCAGGTTATAATTCACTCATGAGATAAGAAAAATGGACCAAAATGCAGAGCATCAAAAGCTCCCATTAGTAACTGCTGTGAAGCTTTCGCTCATGATTAAGCTGAGGTAATTCAGTCTGCTGTCATTTGTGTAATTTAATTAATAATGAATTTAAGATTTAATAAATAATTATTTTAATATGCATCCCTTTAGAGCAGTAGGTCCAATTCCTGCTCAGCGCCTACATCCTCTGTCTGCACACTGGAACTCACTTTGTGTGTTCTCATGGAGGGTTGGCAACAATAGCTGATGTTCCAGACCAGTTAGCTTTAAACTGTTGTCAGATGTGCAGCACCCGTTTTGTGTCCAGTATGGAGGGAAAAAAACACTTAAAGATATGTGTTCTGTGTGATTATTTTAGAACTCTGTCCATAATGAACAAAATGAGTGGGAATTTAGTGCATATTTTTATATGACTTTGTACATTCTTTGCAAAGTGCTTCATTATTAATCTGATATTCACACTGTTGCTGTAAATACTAATTACAGAGAATGGGAAACACAAGGCAGTTGGGAGTTGTTGTAAAGAACTGAATGAAAATGAAAAAAGATATGATCTAAATACATCCATCTGGTAGTACGATACACTCACTGGCCACTTCATTAGAAACACCGGTTCAACCTGTCCAACAGAACTATATAATCAGCCAATCATATGGCAGGAATTCAGTGCATTCATACATGGAGGCAGAAGTTCACACTGCTGTGAGCATCAGATTGGTGAGATGATTTAAGTGACTTTGAACATGGTTGTTGGTGCCAGACAGGCTGGACTGAGTATTTCAGAACCTGCGATTTTCCTGTACAGCCTTCTGTTGTGGTTACAGAGTATGACCAGAAAGAGAGAAAATATCCAGTGAGCAGCAGTTCTCTGGGAGAAAATGCCTTATTGATGCCAGAGGTCAGAGGAGAATGGCAGACTTTGGTTGTACCACTCTCTACAACCAAAGTATGCAGAACAGCATCTCTGAAGGCACAATAGGTCAAACCTTGCAGCAGATGAGCTTCAGCAGCAGAAGATCTCACCAGGCATCACTCCTGTCTGCAAAGCACAGGAAGCAATTCACATGGGCTCATTAAAATTGGGCAATAGAAAATTGGAAAAAAATTTTTTGGTCTGATGGGTCTCGATGTGTGCAACATTAGGATGGTAGGGTCAGAATTTGGTGTAAACAACATGAAAGCATGGATCCATCTTGACATTTATCAGCAGTTCAGGCTGCTGGTGGTGTAATGGTGTGGGGAATTGCTGCTAGTGTATTGTACTGTATTGTCATTATGTTCTGAAGGCTGCCTCCAGTAGAATAATGCACCGTGTCACAAAGCTCGAATCATCTCAAACTGGTTTCTTGAATATGACGATGAGCTTACTGTACTCACATGGCCTACGCATTCACCAGATCTCAGTCCAGTAGAGCAATTGTGGGATGTGGTGGGAAATTTGCATCATGGATTTGCAGCCAATAAATCTGCAACTGCTTGATGCTTTCATGTCAACATGGGCCAGAATCTCTGAGGAACGTTTCCAGTAATTTTTTCAACCTGTGCCACGAAGAATTAGGACAGTTCTAAAAGCAAGAGGGAGTCCAATCCGGGCAAATCACTGCAGATGCTGAATGGAAATTCCTGTTTCTGTCCACAAAAAAGGCAGTGGCTGGTGTATTTTGTCCGTACCATTTAATTAAGGGACCTTCAGTGGCTGCCTGTGTGGCTCCACGTGTGTCAAAGTGTGAAAGTGTCACACTGTCCTAGCATTGACACACATGGTTAGAGCTGTTAGGTATCTCCTCTAAACTGACAGCATGATACACTTGTTACCAATGACAAATCATATACAAAAAGACCAAAACTAACAATCGATTAGGGGAATTTCTACATACTTTATTACTGAAACAGGAGTAAATAGGAATGCATTAGCTGGGGACTGTATTGTATGGATTAATATACACATGTCGGGCTCTAGCGAATATTTATGGCATCACTATGTGTATGTGACCATGTTCATTGTCATGAAGGAAAATGTGACTCAGTCCAAAGACGTGGCTCATTTATTCTTTTTGTTCCTTGTTTTAAGACAGCTTTAAGGTATATGTTGTTTTTTCATTACATTTCTTGACATTAAGAAAAATAGCAAATAACACCATATCACCTGTTCTTAAAATGCCCTTCAGCCAGAATAGTTAATGGATGTCATGGGCTTCGCAGTTTATTTAAATATAAATAATTTATTTTCATGCGTACCTAAGCTTTCAGCTTTGCAAAGTATGACCCTGAGCAATATGTCTAGTAGAAGCACCAAACCAAGTAGTGTTGTGACATTTTCTGATTTTAATGCATATGGCAGCTGTTTGCATCCAGCGTTACAAAGATTCTTTTATTGTAACCTCAATTATTATAAGTTTTTAAATTAACCCAAGCATTAGCCATAACCTGAGCATTGGTGAGATCAGAAGAAAGTCATATCAATCACCATAGTGGTCACTACATAAGGAAGGCATTGGCAAATAATGTAGGAATGGATAAGCAGAAGAGAGTGGATGGATGGATGGATGATGGATGGATGGATGTGATTCAATGAACTGGTACATATCCATGCTACAGTCCCTAAACACAGCAGAGTTGGCTTAATAAGTTAATGTGTCAAATCATATAATGTAATGTTGATACTGTAGACATCACAATTTGTTAGAATGAAAAATGACAATTTTCTCAAAAATAAAAAATAAATTAGATCATATAGATATGATACATAAGGTTTTATAAGTGCATAAATGTTAAAAAAAAAAAAAGAAGGTAATTTTGATCAGCAGGTGGCTGTTAGGCAGCATGATGATGCCATAATATCTGATAGAGAGAAAACCCTTTAGGGGCCTAAGTTGTACCTGTGTGCCAAGTTTGATTGCTCAACTCGTGATCACATATGTGTAGATTATTGAGTGCAAAGACTCAGTCTTGATAGAGATCAACAAGACAGCAGAGGCTGACTTCATAGCTCTTTACTTCAAACATGGAATAAAGTATCACTGTGAACACACATCTCTTTGATGACACAACCCACTGCACTCATGGTGTCACAGCTCTCAAAAAGAGCAAGTTCAACCAGATACTGCAAGCTGTGTAGATGTACGTGCAAACATATTTTATCAGTGAAAAAAAAATGCTTGCCTTGTGTTTTGGACAACCCAAATTAATTCAGGACTGGTTATTTTAATGTTATGATACAAACTTTTTTTTTCTTGTGTTTTTTAATGCCACTGTTTATTATCTCGACATTCAACTTTTTTCTCTCTCTGCATTTATGTATTTTTGAAAGTCATTGACAACCTGTTTTCTTGTTCAGTCTGGTGTATGGAAGTATTAAAATTAACACCAGCTTCCTGTTAAATCCTGGATATGCTCCAGTAGCAATGTCTGGCAGATGACAAGTCATAAAAGTACTCAAAAATAATCCAACTGGTTTGTGTGGAAGTACTGTTGGAGAATTCAGAATCCAGTCTCTGCTGTGCTGTAAGGAAAGGAAGTTGTTTTCCTGCCAGGTTTTGTTCTGGACAAACTTAATCTTTACTTAAAATCTAGTCAGGGTTCCTTGTGGCAGCAATGTGTTGGTAGGACTGTGGTGGCAGCACAGTGAGTGCCTGTCTTGAATAATGAGCTCTTTCTAATAAACAGACTGCTGGAGACTGTGTTGACATAAAGCACAGTAGGAGACCTGCCATGGCCACGGGCAGGCCAGCTCACCCTGTGGCATTACAGCAAGAGCTCATTTTCAGCTTTTCAGCGATGAGAACCAGTTGCTGTCATCCATGACACAGTGTTACTGCTGTTGGGTTGAAAACATGGTGTGGGAATGTTATGAATGCGTGTGTGTGGCTCAGTTTACACAAAGTGTGGACCAATGTGTTGCAGGGTTGCCTGCCTAGATAAAGGATGTGTGCTGGTGAGCCTGGATTGTGTCATAGCTGCCTGAAATGTAATGATGAGTGCTCAGAATGCTCACTTCATGTGTTTCGAGTGTGGCTTGTGAGAACTTCATGTTCAAGTATGCGTATAGCCGAGTGAATGGGGTGTAGGGGACCTTATGCCAATCCATTTAAACTGCGCTCTTGTGTAACTGCATGCAGATTCGCTGCCTCCTGCAGCGCTCTTTGGCCTTTTCTTTCTCTTTCTTGAAAAACACACACACACACACTTTATACTGTGAGATGTGCTGGCTAAGAAAGGAACAGTTTGATTAGGAAATTTTTAACTGAAATGGAAGAAACAGTCATACTCCAGCTGGGAGCCTGTGAGCTGTAACACAAGCCAAATAAAACCAAATGTACTGCTGTTTATTTAGCCAATTGCACGCTCACTAATGTGATATAATGTGAAGTTTTTGGACAGAGTCTTAAAATACTTGATTATGCCTATGAGAATAACTGCATGGAATCAATGGAGTGCAAACTTGCACTGCTGTATTTGTGTTGTACACACTACTGTCTTTTGCCATTTTGAAATTCTATTCATATAATTTTCTTCATAAAGCTGCTGTCTGTGTGTGTGTCTGGTGTATGTGTGTGTGTGTGTGTGTGTGTGTGTGTGTGTGTGGAGGCTACGTTCTAATATGCTGCTCTCTGGCTCTTTCAGATAATCCCAGCCAGGTGTCCAGAGTTCTGATTGCAATAGAGACCTTAGATCTGAATGACAATGCACCCGAGCTGGACAGGCAGTACAACACAGCCATGTGTGACTCATCCTCCATTGGACAGGTCAGTTTGTGTTTAAATTACTTGAGGTCTTCATTTCCATTCCAAATATGTGACTTAAAACTTCTAACGTATGCAAATATTACTAAAAATAAAACACTTGAATAAAACAAGACAGTCCCAGTGTTAAGGAAATGAGTGCGGGTTGTTCCTGGAACTACATTTTGGCACCATGCATTTCTCAGTTTAGGTACTTGGACTGCCAGCAGTGCTGAAAACTGTAATTTTTTAAGAAGATGTGAAAAGAACTTAAGTCATGTCTGCACAGCAGCAGCTGTGTTGTTCTTGTGTCTACATGTGAGGCATTCATGGTTTTGAAGGTGTCAGAGCCCAATACACAGTCACTACAGCTGTATGGGTAAAAGCTTACAAATAGAGTAGCAGCGGTGTAACACAATCAGAGTGTAAAAGCCAGTGTGGACAGCTGGACTGACTAAAACAGAAGCTGTTCTGCAGACGCCGCCATGTAGACACACTAGCTAATACTATAGCCTCACAAGTTTCAGTCAAACCCTTCATGTTGTTGGTTTGAATACATGATTCTGTTACACAAGTCACATGGCTGCTGGCATAGTTGCAGTCACTGTATGGCTGTGGTATTAAACAGTGGCCTCTGGTTGGTGTGTTATCTCTAAATTAATTAACTTAGGCCAGACTGTGGAGTGCATACCTGCTAGCCTTATTAGTCTCAGTGAATTTTAAATGAACAGGAAGAAGTCAACATTTTCTGCACATTAAATCATTTTTACCTCATTATTTTATACTTAAATGATAAAAACAGTGACAATCCCACACGTCCCATTTTGACTTTTTTTTCTGTATAGATATGAGCAAAGGCTTCGCATCCAGTCTGCTCTGGGTTCAGCTGCTACTACTGACAGATGCTGGAGTCTGTGAAGCTGTGGCTGGCTCTGCCCTTTAAAAAGAAATTTATTATATTACATATTTAACAATGCAGTTGTACTGCATGCGCCCTCAACGCCTCAAATTTCATGCCTTAAATGCAAAATCAGGTAAAGCATCTAAACTAGTTATAGACCTTGTTAAATAATAATTAATGTGTTAAATAATAATTAATGGTTTGCTTTTGACCTGCGATAAACATTTTGTTGCAGTCTTCTTTATATCGGTATAGTTGTTTCACAGCTAATCTGTTCCTGCTTGTCACAACACAACTCGAACAAATGCAACAAAGAAGGTAAACCTCACACAGTCTGATAAGTATTTTAAATAAGGTATGAAACCAGACAATAGTGTGTGATTATCAGCTAGTCAATATGTCTCTAGTGTCTGAGTGCATGGTAAGTGTAAGTGGCCTTGGGGCACCATTTACCTAGAAGAAATGGTCAACAAGCACAGCCTAAATGGAGGAAGCACAAGATCTTATGCTGCAGTCACGCTAGAGAAAACAGTGGTTGGATACCATGACAGGACCAAAGTTATTGTGACCGTGTGCAATGGACTTGTGATCTCCTTTGACAGAAATTCCTCCACAAATAGACCAAAGTTTCTGTGAGATGATGATTTAAATGCAAAATGACACAGGAGCTCAGTAACCTTGCATTTATATAGGAATATAACAGAATATAACCAGTTAAATTGAGTCCCCTATTACATATAGACATGTCACACTCAAGTTGAGCTCAGTGGTGCAGACTGATTGCAATTGATTGCGCTGTGTTTTGTCGGTCTGTTTGTCCGTTTATGAATTAGACGACAGGTATTTGCAAACCTTTTGCCAATCTGTCTGAGAGTGATTGCAGTCAGCCCGAGTCACACCACGAGACAGATTGCCTCCTACGATGCGATCGACGCAATCACCTTGCGATCAAAAGTGGTTGAGGATGTTGCACAGCCAACCTCTGGGTGACCAGCTGATCACCACAACTACTTGCAATTGTTCTCAGACAGCAAAAGATTTCCATGCAATCACTGAGCAGCCACCGATTGTCTTTTTTCTGTCGTTGCACTCTACCGTGACTGAGCTCTGTGGTCGGATGAGAGCATAGTTCACCAGCACTGAACCGATGAACCACCATGCTGCCTTCCTCGTGCACTACTCCTCCCACCCCTCAATTTTAGCAGTAATTAGCAAACAAAAACAAAACATATGCAAATATTCATAATAAATTATTATAATGCCAGACAACATATGGAAACGTTGTATTCAATGTTCATGCACAATCATATAATTACAGCAAAAACAGTCAGCGAGTGTCGGCTAGAAGCATACAAAGTGCAGTAGAACAAAGCTGTATCCATTCAGATACGGCAACATGCAGCTAGAGCATACTCATTCACCATGGAGCCAGGTGAATCCTCCATGGCCTGTTATCAGAACGCAGCAGCTATTTGCATTGTAATTAAACTCGAGCCTCCTCTCAGGCTGCCTCCCTCCTTCCTTTATTTGTGTTCTTGTCTATTTCTCTGCATTGTGTTTTTCTTACTCGATCCTATCTCAATTATAGAAATCATTCCTTTGCTCTTCAGCCTCCCCTTGGAAACCCTGCTTTGCTCTCTTTTCTCTCCTCCATATTCTGTTTTCCATGCTGGCTCAATCACTATCACTTGGTGTCCTGGCCCATCTGTTCTTGTTGGTTGCTGGTGTTTCCATTGCTCTGCTTGTGCCTTTGTTGTTTCACTACTAAATCTGTGATTCTATGGCAACGACGTTGATTTGTCTTTGCCTGTGATCTTCATGTTTGCGTATACTGCAATTTGAGCGAGCGGCACACAGTTCGTAAAAGAGAGACTATGATGTCTTCTAGTGTGTTTGGGTCGTATATGCACATCTGCCATTAGGCAAAGCCTGTTTGAATATTCACCCACAGCATCGGATAACATAATGCAACTGTTCTTAGCAAATCTTCTCAAGGCCTAGAGACACTGACTAACTCAAAGAGCACACAACACCCTTCATCCCTGCATTCAGTCTCGAATCAAGCACTCGAAAGCATTCCTGAAAGAGCGCCTTGCATAATGACGAACAGAGAATTTCATTAAAAAGAAATTACCCATCAGCTCAGTCTGTGGGAGATTTCTTTAAGATTAATTTAGTTAAGATTGCCAATAGGGACCTGTGCTGATGCCTTTACAACACTGAAAGCTACAGAGCACTGTATTTAGGAAAAGGAGATTCACATACACACACACACATACAGTTATTTATTTGGTGTGAGTATCAAATACAGTTCACTTATGTCGCTATGCTAATTGTTTGGCTTGTTTTCATTTCTGCCGGTGTTAGCTAATGCTTTTTTTGTAGCTAAAAACTCTCTCTATGTAAGCACCCCCCCCCATTCTTTTTCTGTTCTATCTCTATGCTTTTTCCTCTAAACGCACAAACACACACATTCATTCACACCCTCCCTTCACCCAACCTCCCCTGCTCTCTATCTCTGTGTTTCAGGTGGTGCAGGTGTTACGGGCGATTGATAGAGATGAGGGTGGGAATGACAGCACCGTGTATTTCAGCATCCCACCAGAGTCCAGCGCTGCCCTCAACTTCAGCGTCAGGGACAGCGGTGGTAGGCACTCAATCTTTCCTTCTCTGTGCATTGCTCTTAATTCTTGTTTGTTTACTCCTCCCTCGGCAGACGCACTGTTTTTTTTCCCTACTTCTTTAAGGCTCTTAATCCCACATTTTCCCCACTATTTTTTTCCTGCCTTTCTCTTCCCATCTTTGTCTTTTTGGCTTTTATTCTCTCTCTTTCTTTTGCTTTCCTCTCAAACCCACAGCTCCTCTAACTTGCCTTCCCTTTTCCTGTCTCTGCCTCTGTCTTCTACCATCCATCTCCCATGTCTGGTGGCCCCATTGTTTTGCTCTGTTATCCTCTCTTCTTTTGTCCGTCCCTCTTGTTTTCCTTCCCATATCCTCTGCATCCATCTTCTTCCCCACTGTCCTGTAAACTTAGTATTTCCACTGAGAAGCTTTTGAAAGAATCAGAGCTGCTTCATTTAATTAGCTTCAACTGAATTAGTTAAATTTAGCTACTGTATATTTGTTTCCAGTGCTCTTTTTCTCGCTCTGAACACTTACTGTGTCCGGTCCCTTTGCCCTGCACAATTACACATGTTTAATAAAGATTTTTAGTGCATGAATATCGTGCCCATATACATTTGACATGGATCGTAATTCAGGGATCTAATGTACTCCTGATTCTGTGTAACTGTGAGCATCAAGCTGTGTATGTCTGGGGATATTTTTGTATCCTTCAACAAATATGTAAAATTGGATGCACAAGCATTTTGTTGTCTTAGCTCATATTTGAATTTTTCTGCACAAAAACAAGTTAATTGGTCCACAAATATGTTTTTTGTTTTTTTTTTGCAATTATGCACCACCTGTGGAGTTTTGTGTAAACAGATATACACACGAGCACATCGTTTGCATCCTTGAAGCCTAACAAACATGCCGAATAAAAGCCAAAACATTTGCAAAGCTGAAGGTTTTGGAGACCTGGAGAATTTCCTGTGCAGCCCTGATTACATCAGCTAGCATTCCTTTTCTTTTCACATCTTCGCTTCTGCATTGCTACATCTATTTTTTTTGACACAATAACTGGCAACGACTGTTGTGGAACAGCATGAAATCGGGGAAGTTTTTCAGTTTGTATGTGCTGCACAGTTGCGGTTGAGGACAGTAATGCAAATCAAAATGTTGCACCACTAGGAGATGAAAACGCCACAGAATGCTTTTATGTGTGCTTATGCATTCTGCACACTGTGCTCATCTCTCTCCACTTCAAAGTTTGATTTCTGCGTCATATAAAGATGTCAGTAGCATATTGAAGTGTATAATATTATATTCTGTGCACTCACTGGACACTTGAACAGGTGTACATGGCATTTAGGTACTGTATGTAGACATGCTCAACACAACCTCCTGAAATTCAAACCGAGCATCAGAGTGAGGAATAATGGTTTCACTTGCATTTAAGTGACTTTGAATGGCCATTGTTTTTGGTGCTGGTCCGAGTATTTTAGAAAATTCTGATCGACTGGGATTTTCCCACAGAACCTGGATCCTCTGTGAAAATGAGTAAATATCCAGTGAGAGTTAGTTTCCTTGGCCAAAATGGGCCAAAATGCCTTAAAAATGACCGAGGTCAGGGGAAAATGGTGAGACTCGTTCAAGATGAGAGAAAAGCAACAGTCATTTAAATAACCACTCGAAGGTACGCAGAAGAGCATCTCTGAATGTACAACACCTCCAACCTTGAAGCAGACAGGCTACAGCAGCAGAAGACCACACCAGGTACCACTACTGTCAGCTAAGAAAAGAAAAATGAGGCTACAGTTCACATAGACTCCCCAACAATGGACAATATAAGACTGGAAACACATTGCTTGGTCTGATGAATCTCATTTTCTTAAGGTCAAAATTTGTCATGAAAACAGGAATCCGTGGTTCAGGCTGCTGGTGGTGTAATGGTTTGGGAGATTTTTTTTTTTGGCACACTTTGGACTCCTTAGTACCAACAGTGCACGTTTCAAACATCACAGCCTACCAGAGTTTGCAGACCGTGTCCATCCCTTTATGTCCACAGTGTACCCAGCTGGATAACGTGCTGTGCCACAAAGCTCAAACCATATTAGCATATTAGTTAAAATATGCTAAATCTCACCATAAAACTAAGGCGAACTGCGGAGTCATAAATCTCAGGGTAATAAATCTCATTTAGTTCATCGTTATGAGCGATTTATTCATAGATTATCGCACGTTTCATCACAAATGAAGATATGTGACCACAGTCAGCAGCAGCTGAAGATCTGAGCGCTCTTTGACTGCCTTTGCTACCAAACTGGTGACCAATCTGGTGATTCTTCCTAAACCTCGCAACACCAGGTTTACTGGCTGGATCATGGACGAGCAGCATAAACTCACTGACATGTGAAATCAAAGGCCTCTTTGATGTGTCATCCAACAGTAGAACAGAGAAACAATAAGATCCTCCTCTGTTCCCGTGTGGACAGATTGTCTGACAAAATACTACATTATTTTCTTTGTTTAAGAAGACAGTGATTTGATTCATGATTTGGATCACTGAAGCTCTTTTTGATAATCATGTTTGTCATGTTTGCACTGCCAGTGCCATTCATTACTCATGAAACTCGCTTTCTTATCAGCGGCTATATTTTTGTGGCCTCGTATGTGCGATTCTAAAAAACGTCTCCCACACAGATCCTCCGCAGTTCTTCTTCTCAAAAGTGAGAGTCAGATCAATAAAGGCCATTACCTCTTTTGTCACTGCTGCTCTCTTCCCTTTTAAATTTCTGTATGCGAGCCTGTCATTATTGATGTCCATTACAGCATCTCAAAAAAATGGGCTGCTCATGTGTTCCTTTCATGTTAACATACAAGTGTGTTCTAAAAGTCAGTGCTTTGGATGTGTGGGATCCCTTCTGCACATAGTGTGCTGGGTCATTACCCAGGACAAGCGTGGGATCATGCAGATGGATATAATGGCAGTACATCACTCAAACAATCATTTTAAATGTTAAAGTATATTAGTGTTTATGTTTAGGTTTTGCAGCTTATCTGGAGTCATAAATCATGAAGTTTGGCTGCAGCAGTGAAAAATACACTATCTGCCCTATTTGTGACACTCTAGTAGATTCATCCTGTAAAATTTGTATTATTGTTATTCTGCTGTGGAACATTGAAGCTTCAGTGGTAGAAAAAGGTCTCAAATTAGAAGGGAAGTGAAATAAAATAGTAAAAAAATAAAAGTGAAGTTATCTATTTTTGCCTGCCCCATTCCTTTATGGTATAAAACAGTTACCAGCTGACTGCAATGACATATTTGCAAACATGAGGAGAGTCATTTCTGGGAACATCCGGCCACCGTTCTGCAAACAACATTGTACCATGCAGTTAACAGTGGATTAATTACAAGTTTTTTTCCTATCTGTTGATTTTCCTTCAGGCCCCACAGCCAGCTTGGTGTTGCTGTCCCAGATCCAGCCGCTGTCCCGTTCCCCATCCTCCACCTTGACCCTCTACGTGCCGCTCGTCCTGAGGGACGGGACGTCTGGCCTCACCAGCACTGGGACGGTCACTGTGTCCGTCTGTCCCTGCCTGAAAGGAGGGGCGCGAGCCGAGGAGAAAGACAAGGATAAACAGACGGAGGGCGAGTGGGACTGGGAGAGAGAAGCGGTGTGTCTTCCTCAGCAGTCCACACTGCCCTCCCCTGGGCTCAGTACAGCTGCCTTGTTGGCTATCCTGGCTTGTGTTGCTACATTACTGGGTAAATACTTTAAATAATTTATAAAGCTTTTAAATTTGGGATTGCCTTAAGACAATGTCGTAAGTGAAAGTAGTGAAAGACCCTTGCTCAATAACTTACATCGTGGTTTTACAGCAGCTCTCAGTATTATATTTATATAGATATATAGTAAAGTTAAAGATTTACTCCCTATAAAAGCGTTTAATGCTATTCTACAAATAAAAAGTTGAGTAAATAGTGTTTAGGGCTTGTTTACCCCCAACTTCATCCCCAGATGCTTAATCTGCATATGAAAATAATGGAAGCAGCAGCGTAAATATTTCTCTTAGTCACAGCTGCTCAATACAGGTTTACTTTTCCTCGCAATTTTGGTCCGGTTATTTCCTTTGGCAAGGTCAGCTCTAATCACAGCTAAAATAACAATTTTGAATGATTATCTGGGCCCTCTGGTTTTTGATAGCGGCATAATAAAATGTCACAGCCACCTTTGCAGAAACTCAAATGCTCAATTGGATAATGTCTAGTTGCTGAGGAGACCGGCTGATAGGCAGCATCATTGTCATTTCTATTGAGTCTGTTGAAATCACTCATGCCTTGTTGATAAAGGCATTATTATTCTGGAAGAGGCCAGTTCAATCAAGTGGGAGACGCAACATGGCGTGAAGGTGATCATGCCCAGTGGATTTAGAGGAGTTAAGAATTTAGTTCGCTAAGTGATAATGGCAGTGGGCATGGGTAAGTTTAGCTTTTTTCTGTTTTTAAACACTATAACTGGGGCCTTCCACAAAATGCCAAATGTCCTCACAGAAGCTTTGACGTCAGCTCCATGAGGATCCCATCTGTTATTAAAAAGGAGCTCGGCTTACATAAGGTGGCCATCGAGCCATTCGGTACCCACTTGTGGCTAGAGGCTGTCACACATCATGGTGTGACGGTTATTCCTCAGATTGTTATAAAGGGTTCGCGTTTTCCCACTCCATTTAAGGATCATTGGATTAGTTCCATGGAAATCAAATAATGTGGCCTCCAACTATATTAAGGCTGTAGATTTACTTACTGCAGCAGCTTAACCTCCTGCGATGCAGCCGTATTGAAACACGAGCACATATGCACACGGGGATATTATAGTTTACCGTTTGTTAAACCAACTCATAGACGGCAAATATAAATAAGCACCCAAGCAGGTTTGGCGAGGTTTGGGTTTCTCCACATGCCAAAACAGTTTGCACAGCTGAGAGTGATAGCTGTGTGAGAGCAAAGTGAGCGGAATACATAAAAATATGTATTTATCTTCTGCAGTGCAAGCCGCAAGCATTAGCATGGCTAGCTGCAGTAATTAGATTTCCAGTAACCTGTGAGTGTCCAAATTCAGAGAGTGCTGATCAACGTGGTCCACTCAGCAATTCCACAGTGGAGTGAACACAGTAGTGTCCTTGGCATGGACAAATGAACTGGCAAACCAATAATGAAGGTGTCACTTCTGCCGCTATTATCTTTGTATATGGAATGCCTGACAGGTGTAGCCGCAGTAACTATAACGGGGTCCAGTTCTCCTTGTCCTTGAATTCTGACTGGGGTCTTATTTGGATCCGGTGCCTTCCTGAATATTTATGCACATTATTTTTCAGGTTGGTTCTCATTTTCTTTCTAATTTGGATTGAAAGTTCAGCACATGCAAGAATAGCATTTCTCCCACTTAATAAGCACACTAATTCTGCGGGTAGGTCTTATCGCAGGCATCCTCTATTTCCTTTCCCACCGACGTGATGCTTGCGCAGGAACCTAATCTAGAACTGCTTCCATGCATTTCCCCCAGAAAATGTAAAATAAAGAAAGACTGGTACTGTTGTCAAAAGCTTACATTAAAAGTTGGTCCCAAAGTTGCAACCTCTGATCTCAGGTGCTGTGGGAAGGGCTAGTCCAAGAAATTGACTGATTCTGCTGCCCAATGCTAATGTTGGGTTTTCAAACCTGTTAAAAGGCACAAAGGCATTCCTTGGTTCTTTGCCACAGTCCAGGGTCAAATTTAGCTCTCAATATTGGGAATATGGAATAAGAGTCATGGGACAATAAAGCATCCATTTGGCTGGCTGGAGCTCAAAGTCAATTACCTAGTGGAGGCATGCAGTCTGCTGATATGATATACCAGCCTTCTAACCCAAGGACTCTTCTGTATTCGTTTTGTCTCTGTGTGTTTCCCCTCTTTGTCTGCTTGAATTTTTCTCCCTTGCTCACACACTCCTCTTCCTCCTTTCTTTTATTTCCCCTGTGACTTCTGCCCCCTTCTCCCTTGTTCATCATTCTTTTTCCAATTTCTCTCCTATGCCTCAATATCCGTTATTCCCGTTGCCACCCCCTCGGCAGCGGTGAGCGCCCTGTCGTTGTCATTGCGGCGTCAAAAGCGTGACTCCCTCTCACCATTAGAGGAGGATGACGTGCGCGAGAACATCATAACGTATGACGACGAGGGTGGAGGCGAGGCCGACACAGCTGCCTTTGACATTGCCGCGCTCCAGAGCGCCCCGCACAGCTCCCGCTCACGTGGCTATCGCACGCTGGACAGCAGGAACATGTAAGCAGGCGGAGGGGGTGTGTGGGAGAGTTTGTATGCATGTATACATATATATATATATATATATATATATATATATATATATATATATATACACACATACATACACATACACACACATACATATATATATATATATATATATATATATATATATATATATATATATATATATATATATATATATATATATATATATATATATATATATATATAGGTGTTTTTTTTATTACATAAAACCTCACAGCTGACCTCTCATTACATGCTGAAAGGGGAAGAGAAAATATTGTTTACCCCTTCAGAGTAAAACCATTGATCGTAGTCCAGCTCTTAACTGATCCACTTAAATAACTGTTTAAGCCATAACTCCCAGGTCATAATCAGCCACCAATCAAAATGCTGAGACAGAAGGCTATCAAGCCTGGCAGTCCTAGGAGGCCACTTTGTTGTGCTCATTTTGTTAAAGCTCATTTATGTTCTGCTACATCAGAGAGTTATTTGCACCCACTTTGATGTTCCTGTGAAACATTGTTATTGCCTTTGGACTAATAATTAGCTCCCGAATTCATGCAAGCCATATGGAGGGGCCATAAACAAGTACAAAGGCTGCTTTTAGTTGATCGAAAATTGCTTCTCGCAGTTTATGGAGGTGGACACAGCAACATGAAAAACCTTCTAAATCCAATGCAATCCAGTGCAATATTCCTGCAACATTAACTACCTTTGTGAAACTTTAACTTTCTCATTTTTGTTGACGCTGGGTAACAAAGGAGCGGATAGCTGAGTCTTGTGTTTCTGTAACTTGGGACGAACTTCACATGAAAACAGAGGTTATTTTGGCCCTAGCTGCACTGCATCACTATTGGCTTTTGTAATTCTGTCCACAGAAGAAACACAACCTTCCAGTCTAAACAAAATCACACAGTACCCCGCCACACACACACCCACACCCTTCATTTTTGTAACCTGGTTATTTTCCCTAAGGTGGACAGATACTTCGGCAGAATATTTTACAATGTGGCTGTAATGCTATATAGTGCAACGCTACCACAAGTCATGATTTTTTTTTAAAAAGGCACAAAATGCAGAATTCTGTAACTCTTTTATTTTTGTTTTTTTAAATTTTACAGTCGTTACTCACATCGTGGTCAAGACAAATCTCGCACCTATAGCTGGGCTCAGAATCCAGGCGTGGATCACGGCTACTCAGGACCGGGAGGACCCCTTTATGGTCGTCTCTGCTACAGCAGCCACACGTTACCTATTCTCCGTCGCACACCAGGAGGAACATTTGAACCAGGCTTAGCAGAGCTGGCGTACCGCTTTCCTGGAGGCCAGCCAGACCATTCCCTTGTCATCCAGAACCAAGGGGCCATGGTCGGGCCAATGGAGTCTGGGGCGGTGTACATAGCTCCGACAGATCTCAGCACAGGAAGCCGAACAGGGAGTCGCACGGAAAGCCGTGACGGCACCGCGCCCCAAAGTGGGGTGAGCACATCCGATGGGGGAACGCCGAGAACCAGTGACAGCCAGGACAGAGGAGGGGGGACAGGAACTGCAAGCAACTGTACAGAGGGGAGCAGTGAGGACAAAGTTAACCTCAGTCAAAATGTGGACTGGGTAAGGATTACAATGAACCTGCTTTCACACCAAACACACAAATTTGGGCCTGTACAAATACACTAACGCCCATGCTGAATGTCCAGTGTGGTAGGCGCTTAAATAAAGCTGCAAGAAAAATAGAGAGATGATGGAGTACACTAGAGTCTAAAACATCATTTAGCAGTGCTGCCCACAGAAGCCAGGATGGAATTTATTATATTACTTTAGTTAATGATGTCTTCCCATCGACATTATTGAAATACATACTTGCATATTTAGTGTGAATGTAGCACAGGAACACACTCTGTACTGCAGCACAGTTCAAAAGATAGATTGATGGATGGCTAAATATTTCAATAAAAAGAAAATTGGTAGCTGTTGCATTGAATCATTAATTATAATGGAATAAATTAGTTGATTAGCAGTAGATGGCTGCATTGAAGACATCATTAAAGCTGAATCGATGACTTAATTATTCAATTAAATAAGCAAATGAAAAAGTGAGACAGTAATTAAGCAAATATAAAATAATTACAAGGTCTGAAATCAAACTGATATTCTAAACAAACGATTGCAGCACTACAGTACTTTTAATCTATGTACAGTAGCAGAAATGTCCTGGACATTACTGGGGGAAGATGATGATAAAGACATTATCAGCACTTTATATCCTGCTGTTCATTATCGTTCCTATGCTTTATTCTTTCTTTTGTTCTTATGCTTTCATTTATTAGGGCCATAGCAAGGCTCCCTGGCCCTTGCTTTATTTAATTTTCAAATATTTTATCTCTCTATCTCTTCCCTTTCCATCTCCCTATCACAGTGCAGTGTTAGCTCATTCTAGTGTTCAATTAATGTCTCTGTCTTCTTCCAACTCTGCTTTTCTTCCACTCTCTCCTGCTCAATGTCTGTTTCTCCTTCATTTGAATCACTTTTTATCATCATCATCTTCTGTTTTTTCTTCATGCGGGCACTATGTCATCACTTTTCCCCATCTTTCAACATTTACTGTGTCTGTTATTAAATTTCCCTTACTCCTTGGGCAAATTGTCTCATCCCATTTTGTGTTATTGTAACCAAACCTAACACCCAACCCCAGCCCCGAACTGAAACCACTCGTGCTCGCCTACGTTCCCTCCAGGTGCAGTCGGAGACATTACCCAGGGAGCATAACCTTGTCATGACCCGATCCGGCTCCCTGATTGGCCAGGGTCACGGCGTAGGAGGCTGGGTGTGTGACTCCGCTACCCTCCCCATGGCGGGACGCAGGGCCTCCCGTGCTGGTATCTCCCCAAAACGCGCAGGCGGTCTGGCTGAATCTGACTCCGGTGGAGGAGGGGGGAGTGGAGGAGGAGGGGGGGCAGGGGGAGGTGGAAATGGAAATGCGACCACCTCCACTGATGGACAACCTGCCAGTGGACGCAACTATGCCACTGTCCTGCAGGGGGAGGTATCTGGACAGAGGGACTACGCTGGCAGTCTGGGGAGAGGAGGACTGGAGATGGGAAGCAACTTTGTGGTGGCAAGGCCAGACAGAGAAAGTGGAGGAGTATCACTGACCGGGACTCCATCTGTCTACCCAGAAGCACCTGGCTTTATTGGGGACTGGCGCGATCGAGTAGGTATGGGAGGGTATGTTTTGGGCAGGAGGGACATGACCCCTCAGCTTTTACCCTTCCCCGGGCAGCCGCGGGGAACATATGGCAGTGTGATGGGCTTTGGGGCCAACTGGGTTCCAGGAATGGAAGTAGCCAGAGGGCCACCAGGGCCTGGGGGTCCCTCCTTGGCACTGAGAGTGGGTGAGTTCTTACGTCTGCGTCTTGCCCAGGTCACCTTTGATCCCTCACAGCCACCGTACGACTCTGTGCAGGTGTATGGCCTGGAGGGAACAGGGTCCAGGGCTGGATCCCTTAGCTCACTAGAGAGCGAAGGGGAGAAGGATTCAGAGAAGGAGGATTGGGGGGCAGGGCTGGAAGAGTGGGGTCCCCAATTCCAGAAATTAGCCCAACTCTTTAAAGACAGGGAGAAAGAGAGGGAGGATAAGGAAAAAGTTGACGAGGGTGCCAAAAAGAGAGAGAAATGAACGAGGAGCCTGAGAAGAAAGTGAAAAAAGAAGGAGGAGTGCGGGCTGGAGAAGAGGGGAAAGATTGAGGAAGGATATAAATGAAACAAATAGGGGCAAAGGGGGTAAGAGAGGAAGGGGAGGAATAGGAGGATGATGAAAAGGCAACTTGAGCTCGAATAATGTGAAGAGAAGTTAAAGGGGAGAAAGATGAAGAGGCAAAGTAATAAAAAGAGACAGAGAAAAATGAGCCTAGGGAGGATGGAGAATGCGAGGGCAGGGGAGGGAGTGATTGATGTAATTTATAGCAATAAGTGTTGAAACGCTGATATGGTTGAGCACAGATACTGAGACAATGCAGAGCCTGCTTCTGCTCGGGGCAGCAACAATTTGTTAAATGCTTTGGACGGAGAAAAACAACTCAAACATCCAAGACTTGATTAAATTCAGCTCTCACGTATGGAATGAGAAACAACAGGAAGCGAGAAGGAAGACGTCTGGCGTGTCGATGCGATATCTCCGTGTCTGCGTGTGTCTTTGCGTGTGAGGAAAAAGTGCAACGACGAGGCACAGGAGAGTGGCAGGGAGACGTCAACATACCCAGAGACAATTTTGAGATGAGACTAATGACCAATGCCGCATAAGCTGCAACATTAGACTTCAGGACGATGTTGAAGAGGAAGCATTTAACGAGGAAGCTTAGAAAGTAGGATAGCACACGGGGGGGGTAAAAAGTGATGTTTGAATATAAAGGGAATGGGCGGCGAGGATGTATAGAGAGAGAAATGGTCTTGGAAGTGAGACGATTGTACAGAAACTGTTACTTTTTATTCCATCTGCAGTGGCAGAAAAGTGAATTATTCAGCTTGCTACTCCATTCCAAATGAAAATGATGAATCATTTAAATCCTGCAAAAGATTCTCCCTCCTCTCAGCCCACGAGGAAAAACAGACATTGTGAAAAATTTAAATGGTTTAGGGATATGATCCCCTCCTCCCCCAGCCCCTCTCAGTTCCCCACCCCCACCACCCCCAGCTATTTTGTAGTTGAGTGTTGGTATGTTTACAAAGATTCACACACAAACGCACGTGGCGACACAAAAGAACTGATTAACACCACAAGGCTTTGATTGTACTACAGTAAATTACGTAAGCCGAACCATCCACCAGTGATCCATGTACTATATGGGGCAGTGAGGCCTCTGTTATCGACGGTTTAAATGTTTTTTTTATGAAAGAAGTCTGCTGTTTTTTATAATTTGTCCACCCCCACACCCCTCCCTCAGTCTCACATGCATGATTTTACAACCAAAAAAAAAAAAAAAGTTTCCACTCTGAATACCTGTATGGCCCAACTGAGAAGTTCCACAGATCTGCAATGAAATTGCAGTGAAACAACCCCACAGAGACAGACTTTTTTTTTTCTTTTCTCTTCTTTTTTGTTCTTGTTAAAGGTCAGGATGCAAATGAGCTGGAGATTTCAGCTGGAATGCACTTTTCTACTGTGTGATGTTCAATAGTAGATAATGAATCATGTCACCGATTACAGTTGTTTTATAAGATGTCAGCTAAACGAAAAGATATCATGTTTGACTGTATGTAAAAACATTTGTAAATACCACTAAGTATTACTGCTAAAAGAGAGTATATAAATTAAAAAAGGTGTAAAAAAAAAAAAATTTGTCTAGAACAGAACTTAGATGTTGAAAATGGAGCACTGTTGGGACTACCTGTATGTACTGTAGATTAGAAATGGATTAACTGCGCTGGACTGCCTCTTGGATTGAACACCGTGTATTCAACATCTGTGTTTGGGTTTGTTGTGTGGTAGCTCTCGTCTGAGTTGGGACAAGCCAAGGATTCAATTATACATGTGGCCTCTGGCAGAAGTTTGTTGTGCAAAACGTTAGTTACAGGAAGCCTGTGAGCTAACCTGTGCCAACGAAGAACCGGTTTGATGAAAAACCGGTGGAGTTAGGAGAAATCCCCCAAATGGGTATCCAAACAAAACAATAAAGTCACTGTTTTCCCTAAAATCAGAATTAATATCCTGCAAAAGTAGAACGAATAGAATTTATGATCAAATTTTATACCGCCTGAAAGATGTGGAGCTTTTATAGATGGTTACTTCTCTTTAGAAATGTGATAAACACTATATTAAGGAAAAGTGGCTTCTTTCATCTTTTATGCATTTCAGGCAATGCAACTCAAATACCAAATTACTGATGCATAATTCTCACACTCTGAAATAATAACTCTAAAATGTATTGAATAAGCTTGAAAGTTATTTTAGTCCAGAGAGAGGAATTTAGCCACAGCTTGAATGTGGACGTCTTTGGTGCGCCGTCGCAGAAATGTCCCTGCTCCATTCTCTGTAAAGTCTCATCAGGCTGCCAGCTTCACTAGTGTCCACCATAATCTTGTTGTCGAGGTCTTCTGCAGCATTTCGTTAACCAGTCAGGAAGTCAGTGACATGAAATACATCTCTCTACCCTTTACCTGAGCCACAGACTTTTTCCATACAGTGCCACTGTCTATTCTGGACAGTATCAGGACCAATGTACTGCACAATAACCGGAGAAGGGGGGCGGGGGTGCAGAACCTCAGGGAGATCTGATTTGGGATTCATTTTGTCTGATGAACAGTATCTCAACCGTCAAAAAAATCTTCACCTGCTGTTCCAAAATGCTCCAAAAGTATGTGGAGGATCACATTTCTGCCACATCCTCAGTAAGATCAGTTCTGTAGGTATTAAACTAGTTGCTAATAATCTGATTAAATAAGCTAAGGGTTAAGGCATCTGAGAAGCATTCAAGAAAACCTGAGGACAAACCTGTCACATTAAAACAGGAAGCAGCTTCTCTAGTCATTTGAACTCAGACATATAGAAGGTGCACTGCTCTGTTCGCCCTTTGAGAGATCCGTGTGGGGAGCTTTAACTAATTTTGGTAAACTGTTGGAATAAAAGGTCTTGAAGGATTATTTTACTGATGCACCTTAAAATGGCTGATGACTATGTGCAGTGTTTCCCCCTGCATTTATATATAATGTGACAACTTCTTGAGTCCCTTTACTCTCACAAAACACATATAAAAACTAGCCTCATTTTCAGAACTGTATCACAAAGTCTTGGGCAGACATTTTTAAAGCAATTATCGTGGTATACCAAAAAAATAAATAAATAACCGTGCTTACTATTATAATTATATGGTTTATATAGTCCAGATTGGCTCCAGGTGTTTCATCTCTGCTGATTCAAAGCTTTGCTTTGGCTGATTGGTCAAAATCAAAGTGATGATTCTCTTGATTTGTCTTATTTCAGAGTTCTGGAGTGCTGCGCCGACTAAACCACTTGACAGAGCTGATTATCCCACCTCCTGAGCCCGTCAAATTGGTTCAATCAAAAGCGTGATTAGTTGAATCAGTTGTTTTAAATAGAATAAAAGCCTGAAGTCTCTGCAGCACTCCATCGCTCTTTTTTTTTCGCTCTTTTAGCCGGCTAATGTGCACCAACAGAGGAAAGTGGTCCTGTCAGGCCATCTTTCAAGTCTTCTACTAAATAAACCTCGATGCTTAGGATAGTGAAGACCCGCTCAAAGGACAAGCACAGATACTTTAGGATCTAGCTAATGCATGTAGCTCAAGGATGCAGAGTGAAGGTCATGACCTCTGGACTTAAGACACCTCTTGACCTGAAACAGGTCGATGCCCTTATGGTTCTGCGCCTCCCCCGCCTCCGTGACTTCATTGCTCCTGCACGATGTTGATACAATTCCACAATTGCGTGCTGAACAAAGTGTATTTATTTCTGTTGTACTTTTTCTTTTTGTAAATTTGAATAAAAAAGGAACTATTTCAAAGAGATGAGTCAGAGCTGCTCTGTGCTCCTTTCTACACTTTCCAGAATTTCTGGATAATCAGACTTCTGTTGATGCGTGCGCCTTCTGTTTGTGCGTATATGCGGTGTGTGTCTGGGCGTGCGAGTGTGTCTGAGGGAGAACGAGACAGAAGGAGAGAGAGCTATTGAGACGAGAGCTGTGCAGTGCATACAAATGCGTGCGCACCTTGTGAGCATGTGTCTTCTTGTGAGTAGGTGGGTGTGCCTTGTCAAATTGGCCCCTTGAAATTTCCAAACCACAGACGATGTGTGTATGTGTGTGTTTGTGTGCATGTTTGTGTCTGACTGCAGGATGAAGGAACACCTTGTCTGGTTTGATCCACCCCGATGGGGGGATGTGAGGTCAGTAATAGAGGACAGACGGAGAGTTCTGCAGAGTAATCACACTATCAGACAGAGGGGGAGAGTTCTCTGTTTGTTTGTTGGCAAAAGAAAAAAAGAAGCACATTTTGAACTCAGGAGCTGTAGCAAACAGAGCAGACCTGACAGCTGCGACCAAATAATGCGGGCCCCCTAGCCAACCTTTGCAGCTCTTCTGAATTCTTCTACAGTGTTTGTCCTGATGAATGATGGATCGGGGAGATGTGCGCCATTGCTGTGTGACTGAATAGCTGGTTAAAAAGATTTATTACAATAATCAAATATGAAGGAGGGGATTATTTCTACATGATGGTTTAGAGAATGATCGTGTTAGCTGGGTCCTCGCTTGATTACAATGATAATGCCCGCCTCAAGTCAGGAAAGAGAGAGAAGCAAAGGGAGAGGGAAGGGATAGGGCGAACCGTATTAACGGTTAATATGCGAGTCTGTTGCATTACATAAAATTGTATTTGTGATTAGGTTAGAGCTTATTCTGCAGCCTGCTAAAGAAAAAGTCCTTGCAATCTTAGTCTATGCTTTCCTTCCCATAATTATGAGACTTGCAAGGCTGACTGGCTCCCTGCGGAAGCAGCATCCTGTATCTAAAAAGGATGTGAAATCAGTTGGAGGCAAAACAGAGCTTTGACTCACTTAAACCCCCACCACCACCACCACCAAACTGATAACATGTAACCAACACAGCAGTCTTATCGATTTACAACCCCTATGCATGTATCAGTCTCCCTCCAGCATCAACACCCGCAATGCAGTATGCTAGGTGAGATGCGCTGTCAATAATTACAGCATGCATAATTGATCATGGTGTAATGGCAGAGCTGGAGATAAAATGAGCCCTGTTAGAGGCGTGCACCTGGGAATGACGTAAGTACTATATGCTGCACTAGTGCAAACTCAGTGTGCTGCAGGATTGCATCACAAGACTCACAAGTTATGTATGTATGTGTGTGTGTGTAGTCAAGTACATTGAGATTCCTCATTCCGTTTGAACCTTACTGACACTCACAATCCCTCTGGCTATTCAGCACAGCGCGCACGCTTGTGTGCGTTCCTGCACTCGTGCTCTTGCATCTTTGCATTTCAAGTGTGCTTTAAAGGCAACAACCAAACGCAAAGTGCAAGAGAATGCAGAGTCTTTCAACAAGGCAGTGGAACTTTTTGGACTTGACAGCATATTACCCTGTAGTTAAATGTCTAACAAGTAGCTTTTAACTCCACCTGTGCCTCTTGTTTTTTTTTTTCCCTTTCCTTTCCTCTCCTCGTGCTCTCACGCTCATCTGTTCTTCTCGGGATCCTCAAAGAGTTCAGTGGCTCATTTGAAGTGGAAAATTAAATCTTCATTAACAATCTTAATTAGACTTCGATCTCCCCATAGTGAGGCGACAGAGAATCTATATTGTAACAGGGGGAAGACCTGGAGCAAGAGTTGGTTTCAGTAACGTGGTGGTTGGGGGGATTAGAGGGGGTAATTAGTGAATGGGAGCTTCAGGGTAAATTACGCAAGAGGTATTTACACTTTAGAGGAAGAGGGACTGGATGGATAATTAAAGTGGCCTGCTGTTTGATGGTGGACAATGGGATGATAGTCTCAGATGAGTGAGGTGTGTGCTGACAAGGGCGCATTTCTTGATTCTGCAAAGCTGGCAATCTAGTGCTCAGCAGCATGGTGGTGAGGGGTAGAAGGAGGGCACTGTTAGTCAGAAATCTTAAGTGGAAGATGGAAGTGGCATCTTGTATTGTTTTTTGGTGATATGGTGTAACTTGGGGTGACATAATCCCTTATCGTGCTTCCATAAGCATAGAGCATTTCCCTAATGCCAGACAGTAATCATTCAAAGACACTGCTAAGCACGCAGCTTCCGCGCTCGCTCTCTTATCCACATTTACATACTACAGCACCCTATTCAGCTACTGCGTGCTGGGATTGTTTAGTAAATGAAACAATAATGTCGGAGCACAATTAAAACATGCATTATGCTCCTAAGAAAAAAAATGAAAGCAGGGAATTTGCCTTTCTTGTAAGCAGTTCCTTTCAATTTTGTCAGTGAATGATGTCTATTTATTTTTTCTTTTCATTTTTTTGTTGTTGCTGTAGTTCTATTGTAGTTAGCCATATCCTATCTGAAGCCATCAAAATCCCTGTGCAGCCCCCTTTGTGGGAGCAATGAGCTGAGGAAGAAAGATTTTTGCCTGAGGGAAACCAGGCAAGTTGAACTGGCCCAGAATTGAATCCTGTGACAGGAAGTCCACAAAAGGAGCACAGCCACAGAGCCCAAGTGAGACTGTATATGTGCCTGTAGGACGGATAATTTGTCTTGCTGTCCAGCTGCTTCTTTATTTGCAGAGGACATACAGATACACATGACCACAGAATATTTCTAAATGGTGAGGGCAGGAGATAGTGTCTGGACCTTGGTTTTATTTATCTGCTCTGCACAGTTTCCTGGGAGCTGTGCTGGTTGACTGCTCCAAGCAGGGTGATCATATCTGCAGTAATGTTGTCACGCCGGCTGAAGATTCAGGAGAGAAGTCTGTGAGTGTGTGTGTGTGTGTGTATGTGTGTGTGTGTGTGTGATGGGAGGTGACAGACTCTGTTTACGCAGCTGATCATTAGCAGAAAAAAAATGGAGAACAAGATAACCAATTACAGACACACAAACATAGAGACGAAGAGCGCGAGAGAGAGAGAGAGAAGAGAGAGCGAGAGAGTTAAGTACGTTCATTAGCCCTTTGTGTCAGATTGGTTAATTGTTCAATGAAGTGAGCAGAATAATAAGTTGAGGGGGAGGATGTTATGCCTTTGGTGAAATGTTCATAGGGATTTATTCTCATCAGCTGTGCCTTTTATTGTCCCACATAGATCATGGAGTAGCTCTAACAGCTGAGGGCTGCAGAAAAAGCAGTGCCAGTGTTAGGGCACTGCCCGCTCACTAAATACCAACAGACACTCAAACAGTGTATGTGGCTATTAATAATTCCCTTATCATCTGAGAGAATTTTTCAAGGCACTAGACCTCAGCTAAATAAACATATCTGCCCATCTAAGTGCACACAGCACCGAGTCTGCACAGTCAATAGATATATACAGTGTGGGTGCAGCGCAGATGTCACATCTTTAGCAAGTGACTAAGAAAACATACAGTATTATTCTGGGTGGGTTCAATTTGTCGGGGCATTTAGCTTTATTTCCCATCTTTTTTAAAATTTTTCCATTATTGTCCATATTTCCTGTTTATTTCCTGCCTTAAATGCATTCTTATTCTCAGATGCTTTAATAATATAGAACAGCAAATAAAGCTGCCTGGAGTCATGCCCTCCCTGCTGCTGGTAAAGTAACATGCTTCCTATTACTTCACTTGTTTTACAGCTAATTCTCTATTTCTGGAGTTGTGCTTTTTCCAAGACCTGTACTTATTTTAGTTTTTGCTGACTTGTCAAGTTTTCTTTTCCTTCTTGTGGACTGCTGTTTTCAGTGCTTCCCTTTTATAGGGCTACCTGTTATCAGTTACATTACAATGCAGTACATTGCAGTAATATTTACAATAAATTTTGCCCTGTTTTATAGAATCTGATCAAATAAACTCAGCTTCCTCAGAAAAAGATTACTTTTCACTCACATGCTTCACTCATCCTTAAGATCCAGTTTCCTTTAAATTAACCATCAAGCTGCATGACACTACTGTAGTTCAAATCATTTTCCTGTACTCTGATTTAGTACTCTTAGATATCGTACATCAGTTTTTCCAGTTCGTGGCTGAAGCCGTATGATTGAGCTGCTTACTCCCTGGCCTGTGTGGTGTTTATGCTCGCTGAATGTTAACAGATGGAAACACTTCAGAAGTCTTTCAGAGTTTAAATTTATGGTAGCTGATTACACAGCAACTGCCTGAGGGACCAGAGAGGTCCAAAGGGGCCAAACAAATCCTGCTTACCAATAAAAATCTAAATATGAATGATCAAAACGTGACACTATAAATCATCAGGAAAACAACAAACATATGTTCAGACAGGCTACATTCAGCCCCCCCACCCCAGTCCAAACATCTCACCTTCCTGCAGTGATGTACAGGTGTACTCCGGGGTGTGTGTGATGAGTGTGGTTAAAGGAGCTGCTCCTTAATCTGGCATTATGGGCACATATGCTGATTTAAAACGCATGTGCATGTGCAATGGTGTCAAATTCATGACAGTTACAATAATGGATGCACCAGAAACATGGTGGTGCGGTGGTTAGCAATATCGCCTCATCTGTCAACTGGATTCGAACCCACTGGCTCGCTGGGACTTTTCTGTGTGGACATGTTCTCCCTGTGCCCGGGTGGGTTCTCTCTGGGTACTCTGGCTTCCTCTTGCAGCCCAAAGACATGCATGTTAGGTTAACTGGTGATTCTATACTGGCCAAAGGTGTGAATGGTCTTTCTGTGTCGGCCTTGTGGCAACCTGTGCAGGGTGTATCCCGCCTAGTATAGGCTCCAGTCCCCCTGCAACCCTGAAATAGATAAAAGGAAAAAAATTGGATGGATGGATGGAACAGCTCCAATCTACCATGTAGTATAAATGCAATGAACTTTGTCACAGCAACCACAGTTTGACTGAGACTGTCTGACCAAAGCATCTCAAACCAAACTGCCACAAACAGGCCCAGCCAGCTTATGTACAGCATGCGTGCATTGGTTTGTGTCTGCTGCCACCTGCTGGAATAATAACCACTGCTTTTATTCATTCTGGTCCTTTCTGAAGCACATTCCAGAATCCACAGAGGGAACACCCTTCACAGATCATCTGCTCATTACAGGGATAACTCACTTCTTCAGACTATCATTCATATTCTCACTTCTGGACGATTAAAATTCTCCCCTCTTCCTGACCAGCTTGTCCTTGAAATTTGAAAAGAGAAGAAGAAAAATCTCACACAAACCTCAGAGTGTAAAAGCTTAGAGAAAAAACGAGACCTTCATGTTGGGAGATTAACGCAACAGGACTTTAGGCTCCAGAATGTCTTTGCCTAGTTGATGCACTAAATTAAAACTAGAGAGAATAGCTATTTAAAATGACTTTCTGCATTAATCACATCTAATGTGAGGGTTAGGGATTATAGCTGTGAGATCATTTTGAGAAAGATGGTGTTTTGGGGGTATTTACTTGATTATTGAAATCAGAAATTGTTGTGAGTCTGTTTTCTGTTTCTGCTTTGTGCTGTAACCCCCCCCCCCAGCTGCTGTTTGTATCTGTATGCTTAGAGTACAGCAGAGTCTAAACTGAAGGTAACTAAAGCTAAAAGTTGCCATAAAAACCACACCAGTGCAAGGCCACTCTAGGAATGCTGAAATGAAGTGGAGAAACTGTAATCCTGCTCTGGCTGCTGTCTGAAAGACCCAAGAGCACCGCACAAGTTTTACTGGCTTTCTTTGAAATATCTAATGAGAACACTGTCTGCTTAAAAAAGACATCAGCAAACAAGATGATGTTTATTCCAAAATTCAACACACAAAGTGAATACCGTGATTTACATACAAAGCAGCTTTGTGTCTTGTGTGGATAAAAAAAGAGTTGCCTATTCTGAATTTGATCATAAAAAACAAAAATCTTAACAATAACATATTAACTGACTCGGTATAATGTATTATATATTTTAATTGTTCTTTGCTTTCTCTTTGTTCATAATCCCACAGGAACTAAAGTTGTACAAGAAGTAATAAAATCAAGAATAATTATAAAACAGCCTCCTTTTAAAGCCTTTTTAGCAAAAATCCTCCTAGAAGCAAGTCTTGGCTCTCAGAAGTCACTGTCATAGTCTACGGAGGCAGACTGCGCGGTGTGTGGATGGGTGCAGGACTTGAGGGAGGCAGAGTAAATGAAAAACCCGACTTTTATTTATGGCTAGAAACAGGTCACAACAAATCAGGAGCAGGAAAACTCCGCTTACAGAACCCAAATACGAACTGGGAAGAGTGGAGCTCGGGGTTACAGGGACACGGACAGGTAAGGTGCGACCACGACTCAGAGACTCTGACGACACGGGGGGGAAAGCACACTGACGAAATATAAGTACACACAAGACATGGGGAAGTAAAAATAAAAAACACAAGAGACAAATGATTTGGACACAGAGGGAAGAAACAGAACTGACCAAGGATTAACTACAGTTAAACTATAACCAAGAACAGAGCTCAAAACTAAACTAAGAATGCCCAAGGAAGTAAATAAAGGTAAAAATCCCAAAGACTGCCAAACCCCACAATAACCCAGGAATCAAACAGAAACATAACGTTGGGTCCTAGACCTAGATCCAGGCTCATGACAGCCACCTTGGTAATACCTCCTGATATTTATTCGGACAGCTATGTTGAAGCCTCCGTTTAAATGGATAAGAAGACATTATTGTAACCTACACATACTTCTCCCGAGCTTTTGGTTAGCTTTCTGAAATAAGGTCTGTGGTTAACACAAGCAAAATACCAAAGTACCTTGTATATACTGTATACTGCCTGTCCCAGAGGAGTCGTTTGCTAACAAGTGGCTAAGTGAGACTATGAATGTGTACTTTAAAGCATCTGTGCTGAACACAGGCGCAAAGACGTTCATGATGCTAATGTCATGCTTATGTGATGTACCTTGTTTTTAGAGCCTGTTGTTGGTGTTTGATTTGTTGTGACTGCACTTACACTCCAAAAGGTCAGGTTGTCAGGTTGAGGGGGTTTTATGTTGTTGAACAAAATGTGTAAGCAATATAAACAAAAAGCAAACAAAAATGTGGCATTTCAGTAAATAAATAAAATAATTAATATTTTTTTAAAGATCAACCGTGCAGCAAGTCAAATCTGATCAAAAAGAAATGCTTGAGGAGTTTGCAGACTTCTCCAGTATAAACCACATGTTACACAACATCATGGCTTTATTATTGGCACCATCAGAGTTTCTAAGAGTTGCTGATGCTCTTATAATATCTCTGCTTTTATGCATTTTCATCTAAAAACCCAGTGGGTAGAAACAACCCCGCCATTTGACACTAATTGTGTTTGCACATCTGAAATGATTAAAAAATCATTATTGTTTTACCAAACATATTTACATATGAGTTATACTCTGGACCTGGGCATATACTGTATATTGTGTCATTTAATCTTAGTGGTTAGAAACAGAATTAGTGCTGCTTGAAAAAGTGCAATCACCAATCAAAAATATGGACAATATATTCATATCAGATTCTAAGTTGCCCATAGGTGTAGGTGAATGACTGTCTGTCTCTCTGTGTTAGACCTGCTACACATTGGGGGCCTGTCCGGGGTGTACCCCGCCCCTTGCCCTATGGCAGCTGGGATATGCTCCAGCAACCCCTGTAACCCTGAATTGGATATGCAGAAGAAAATAGGTGGATGGATGGATATTAAGATCAGATTTCTGATGGCTTACAAGTTTGAAACTTTATTTCTATTTAATTTCAGTCTTTGTAACAAATGTGCTGTGAAAATTGTGTTTCTGATATCTGTTTCTATTTAGACGATGGTCCGTTAAAGCTTTCAGTAACGGTTTCTTTTTTGTACCACATCCTGGGAAAACGTGCCTTAAGCAACAAACCAGTGGCAGACTGTTACATCTTAAACTATTCAGAACTTTTTCCATATCACAACAACAATCAAACTGCTCCTATGTACTGGAGTCCACTATATAGAGCCGGGCTTTGTACAGTTTTATAGTCTATATTGTATACAGTACTTTCTTGTGCACACCAGAGGTTATTTTGTCTCCCTGTCTTCTCGCCTGAAATGCCTCCAGGTCAGTGACCATCCTCTTTCATCCACTGTCCGTCAGTCTGCTCTGCTCCCAGCCCGTGTCTGCCTGCTTCCTTTAGCTATCATCTCAAGCAATCAGACAAAAGATGTGGTGCTAAATAACATGCAGCGGGCTGAAAGACCACTGTCTTTGCAAGAGAAAAGCTTTCTGCCATTTTTCAGGGCGCACATGTGCTGCGGAAAAATGTCATTAAAAAGTGAAAATGGAAGCGGATCAAATAAATTGCTAACTGCGTCTTGGAATAAAAATAACATTTTGACTTTAAAGGTGTCGCTCTAAGAAAGTGTTTAATGCATCAATGATGAAAAAAAGGGAAGTGTTTCCTCTGCATGTACAATAGATTTGGGGTTGGCATCTTTTCTCGTAGCTGTTTGTATTCCGGTCGCTTTTGTCCTACTCCAAGCCACAATAATTGCATTTTCCCTTTTCTCTATTATTAGGATCAATTCCCAATTGAGCAGCAGCTACAAGAGGTCAAGATAAACTCCTGTGAGAGGCTTCACCATAAAAAAAAACCAGAGTTTAACAATGAGAAACAATACCGCATTTGGTCTCAAGATAACAATTTAATATATTTTACAGACTTATAGACTCAGTAGGTTTTATAACCCTGCCGTCTCAAATCCTTTCCTTTTGATCGCTTTCTTCAGTCCCCTGCTGATGCAGAGGTGGAAAATATAGACCACAGCTGCTTTTTTGATGGCTGCTGTGAAGGATGGGAAGACATGGCTGTCAATGAAATTGAGGGCATGGAAGAAGGAAATCCTTAATGGGCTCGGGGAGACTTTAAAAGAAGAGATGGCACAGATCAATCAAAATGGAGCTATTGGTCCATAATTAGGGTGACAATAAATCATTTAAAAGTGGATTCTTAAAAGTGTTTCTTCTAAAAGTGGTGAAAAGGGAATGCTCAAGATCCTTGGGTGAATTCCAAATGGTCCACCAGAAATAAAATGTTTTAAATCCCTAATTATGACGTTTATTTATTTATTTTCTAATTTGAATCATTATTTCACCATTTATGACGGCAGGAAGAACTAATCTGTATATTTCATTTGAGTTGAGTATGTGGGTTGTGCCCATGAAAAACTTACCAAATTTTCTCCAATGCCATACAGCTGACTCTGCTGTTGACTCCTGTTTTGAGCTTTTGGTACCCCAGGTGCTGACACTCAAGCTTGTCATCATCATCTAAATGCAGAGAGATATCCAGATGAGATTCTGCAACCAGTGATCTCCACAGTCTGGGACCGAACTCTGTCCTCCAAGATGAAAACGCTCGCTCCCACAGAGCGGGTCTATCAGAGACTACCTCCAGAATTTGGGAGTGGAGAGGATGGAACGGTCTCCCTGCAGTCCTGACCTCAACCCAACACTTGTATGATCAGCTTGGACGTGCTGTTCATGCCAGAGTGACCAACACAAGTACACTGGCTGACTCGCAACAAATGCTGGTCGAACCCCACAGTGTGACCGAGCTGGTGACCAGCATGAGGAGGTGCCAGGCTGCTGTGGCTGTGTATGGTTCTTCCACATGCTGCTGAGGCCCCTGTTTGTTAAATGAATAAATTGCCAACATTTCTTGTTTCTTCAGACTTCAATCATCAAATCCAATAAACCACACCAAACAAGAGTCAGTAGCAGAATAAGCTGTTTGGCATTGGCAGCGAGGATGTGAGGAAGTTTTTCATGGGCACAACCCACAAATGCATTTTCCTTACAAATGTGACTCCATTTAAAGGGTAATAAACAGGCTTTCCTTACTTTTTTGTGCCAACTTTATATATCCAGGCTCCACGGGATAGTTTACCTTGACATTTCATAGGCTCTTTGGAACTCCTAGTCCTTTCTTTTACTACCAAAAGGTACTATTTTGTTTATATGATATTTATGGTCCCCAGCAGGTGACTCTTAGCATGTTTCGGTAACCTTTCATATTTTAACACTATCAGGTGAAAAACTTTTAACCTGTAATAACACACTTCAGCAGTCTCACTCAGGAATTTAACAAATCTATGCCCTAGGGAACACTGAATTAAACAATTGGATGGTCCCTAGAGGATAAACACATTTCTGTTTTAGGCACTCCGCCAGCATCAAAACAGACGGTTATCTTCTTTACTGTGGGTCAAATACAAACACATTACAGCTGGGAGAAACTGGAAGTTGTGTGACTCTGTCAACCAGCTACAGTCAGTACAGCAGTACAGACATCCTGTCTGATTTTTTTTTTTTTGGGGGGGGGGTAGGGGGTGGCAGCAATCAGTTTTTCCTCCATTTACAATTTTTAACCATATTTTTATTTGATGATTTATTCAAATCCTCTTCTTTGTTCTACAAATACCTGGATATTTTTTCCTATTTTAGTTTAAAAAGGCACATAAACCTCTTAATTACAGAACACATTTTCAGAACATTTGCTGTTTTGTTTTTTTTTGTTTTTCTTTTGAAAAGTATAAAATATTTCTTTAGGTTTTATCCTCCCTCGAAAGACTCAAATGGTGTTGTCTAAAAGAATCATATAATTCACTCACTTGTATGTGTGCCTGTTAGAAACAAATCCCATTTTTGATCTCCGTGAAATAGTTAGCATTCAGAGGTGGCACGGTGCTGAAGCGGTTCGCACTGCTGCTTCACCGTTTAGGGGCCCTGGGTTTGAATCCGCCAGCTCGAGCCTTTCTGTGTGGCTGTGCCTGCTTTTTCCGGGCTGGAAATAACAGATGGCTTCTTATTATATATTTATAGTTTATATATTTTTAGTGCCATTTAAGGAAGGATCCTGGCATCTAATGATGAATTCTCTTTGCCACTCAGTGTTTTAGCTTCACCTGTTTTATATGCTGTCATATCTGTCGTTTGTCCCCTTTGTGTGACAGTAAAGAAGACACAGTTGTGTTTTGATACTTCTAACACCACCCATAAGCCTTTTTGTAGCTCTACATCTGAGGACACTGGCATAAATCATCCGATTTGGCCTCCATCCATCCCCTCTAACTTGTAATTAATACAGCAGCCTATTTATGGCTAGAATTAAGCAGGGGATTAGTCGCAGGTACACAGACACTCAAACATATACAGATGCACATAGTGCAGTAAGAATTAGTTTCTTTTTATATGTTTAGTTAAGTTCCAAGGAAACTGCTAATTATCTCGAATCATTTCACAGGACTCTTGTTTTGGGAACATCCTCCTCAAACTGGGACTCCTCCCTGAGAGGAGTGTCCTTGAATAACTTCAACCAAGGGTTACATAAAACTTTAGATAGATTTTTGTCTTTTGTTGTCATTGTTAAGACACTTCAGTGGATTTTCTTTTCTTCTTTTTTTTTTTTCGAAATTCCTCCCCTTCTTCCCTCGCTTTGTAAAGTCAAAGGCTTGAAATAAAAGGGAAAGGACATTTGTCACTTGCACAAAGCCAAAGAGAACAATTCCTCCTTTATTTGCTTTGCTGCCCACTGGTTATTGAAAAGTAATTTGACTTGGAGCCTGTGATCGATTAGTGACTCCATGTTGCATCAGCTACAAGATATCAAAAGGTCCAGCTGTTTTGAAAGAAAAAAAGAAGAAAAAAAAACGCTTAGACAGTTTTGAGTTCCCTGTTTGTTCTGGAAAACCTAAAACAGTGGTGATATATCATGTGGCAAACTACCAATCCTCTGACCTTTTTACTTTCCTTACTCAGAAAAGTGGGGAAGTGAGCTGCATATAAATCTTCACCTTCATAAATCATTAATCCTGATTAAAGCCTAAAACACCCCTGAGAAAAATGGTGAGAAAAAAAATCCACTTTCAGTGCATATGAGCTTGTTCCAAGACCTTTATTTCCACTTGAGCAAAGTAATTTGGAAGTAGACACTTGGGCCTTTGGTGTGATGAGCTGCGTTTGAACTTTCTTTTATTTGAATGGCAGATTTCTGAGCTCATGAAAAGATTTGTAGACCGGAGTGATTTCAAATGCACACAGCACGCTTGTAGAATGACAGCTCTGTTACATTCTGCAACCCATTGCCTCAGAGCCTGACCTGTATAAATAAGGGCAGCATTGACGCTGAACATCAAGCGCTGCACGATGCGATGCCGTGAAGAGAGTGTAAGTTAAATCAGAAGCTAATGTTGCTAAATGGGCATCTGTGTTTCCATCATTTGCTCCACTGTGATGTAGAAGGTTTGGTTTCCATCAGAAACTTAAACTTTTTCTTGAGTTTTCTTTTCATATCCAAAGATAAATGGCTTATTTAAGCAGTAAAAGTGAAAATCACTGATTTTGTAAGTTTTAACATCTCCAGATGGCTCCCACAGCTGGCACGGCTATATGGATTTATTGTGTGTTGTACTTAGAGAAATCTATTGCCTGCAGCTCTGAGGGGAGGAAAAAAAAGAGGTCTGGGTCATTGTTTCCTTTTATAAGCAAAACTCACACCTTACTGACTGTTGTAGGACACAGACACTTCCAGATGTAGTGATAATCATAATGCCAATTATGTGCAAGCATCCCCTTTATAAACTCCAGTTTTTATGGTCCACAATGCTATTGTTCCTGTAATGATATTTCTTTGTGTTCCGCCTCTCTAATGGAGGATAAGAGCAGAGTTAGTGACGACCACATATCCAGCAGAATGTACAGGCTACCATTTTAAATAAAAGGTGTCACAGCCGTATCGTGATGTAACCAGGCTCGCTGGTCACATCATGATATGGCTCCACTGAATAACTCTTGATAATTATCCAGTGCCACTCAGCTAACAACCTGGAAGATTTCTGATTCAAAAATACCACGTCAACAAAATATACAGGCTAGACATGAATATTCAGTGGAAACATGTAGTGTATGTTATTAATACTGATGTCTTAGCAGAGGAGGTCAGTAAGGGTCACGGTCAGTTTTTGTCTCACCCCTCCTGGAGACCGTCAACGTGTATGGCATTGAAATCTGTGCAAATGGGGAGTTTATGTATACGTGCATGTTTATGATGCGGAAGGACAAATGAAAGTGCACGGGGAAGTTGTGGGAGTGATGGAGCAACAGAGAGAGAGAGCAGTGTTGACAGCAATTTTTGAAACTTGAGAGATTTGTGATATTTAGAGTTTTTGGAGTGTGTTTAGTGTGTCGTGTAGTCATGGACAAGGCAGATGCTAGCTAAAATGCCACCAAATGTAGACTCAAATGTAAATGCTTTTTCCAGGTGTACAACAGGAGGAGTGACACACCTGGACGTGTCAGGCCTGTGATGGGACCCTCCGTCTTGTGGTGGCACAAATAATTTGTGTGGCATCTTACTGTGACACCTGATGGTTCTGTAAACAGTTGTACAAAAGTCTACTCAGATGTTATGCATTTTGTGTTTTTAGGTCCAGTGTCTTAATACAGTATGTCAAAATTAAAGAATAGCTGTACAGTCACACATGTGACGTTGTGCTGAAAACAATGATACCAAGCAAGGCAAGGTAAACAGTTTTTAAGGTGAAATCCAAAACAGTAAAAAAATGGCCAATTACCCTAGACCCCAGAGCACTAAATATAGATTTGTTAGATTTCGTTGATGCCACAGGGACTGCACACGCTATCAGTACCAAATTGGAGCCAACCAAAGGTGGGTGAAACCTACGAAAATAAGTATTAATAAACAAACATGGAGGGACCCGCATCATCAAAAGTCCCAGGCACGGTGACTCTACAGCGATGCTTTCCTGTTACAAACACACACTGGGTACTTCACTACCAGGCAAGACCCCAGGTAAAGGCTGTGCAGAGATGCCCCTGAGACAATCCAGCACATAACAGCAGGGTGCTAGATGCTAGCAGGAACACCATAGTCAAGTGGCTGGCATAGCCACTTGATTATGGCAGGAACATCTGTGCCGAGTATGACCTGGAAGTCCCGTGGTCAGCCCCCAATGGTGGTTGAGAATGACAGAGCCAAGATCCTGTGGGACTCCCAGACACAGACGGACAAACTGGTGAAGGCTAACCAACCAGACATAGTGGTGGACAACCAGAGGAAGAAGAAAGTGAAAGATGTAGCAACACTAAGTGATACCACCATCAGGAAGAAGGAACACAAGAAGCTTGATAAATACCAAGGTCTGAGAGAAGAGCTACAGAGGATGTGGAAGGTGAAGGTACAGGAGCAGTGACTCCCAGACTGAGAGAATGGCTCCAGCAGATTCTAGGAACAACATCCGAGATCTCTGTCCAGAAGAGCACAGTCCTGGGAACAGCTAAGATGCTGCACAGGACCCTCAAGCTCCCAGGCCTCTGGTAGAGGACCCGAGCTTGGAGGACAAAAACCGCCCACAGGGTGCATGGGGATTTTTTTTATAGCATTCTGTTTAGGAAATTATTATATATATTAAAATAAAAGTCCAAACATATTGATTGATTGAAACTTGAATATATGGAATGAAAACTGACATCACAGAATCTCGTGCCATTTAGTGTTTTCATTGTGTAAAGCATATTATTTTACAACAGCCAGCCGCATGCTGAAAGTGGACACTGAAACAGTCTACCAATCTGTGCGCCGCTTGGTAAAAGTGGTCAGTGGTATGCCGCGCTTGACTTATGGCATTTGCTGATGCTGCAATGGCCAGCCGGTCAGTAAGCCAATCTGCTGCTGCTTTATGCTGGTGCTCCAGGTGCAATCTGCCATGGCTTTCATTGCCCTTCAGTAATCAGTCAATAAAGCTGCCATGCATATGAGCTTTTACTTAGCACTATGAAGGGACTATATATAAATAAAATGATTTCAGTTCAATTATTTGACAGCAGTGAACTGATTTTCATACAACATTCATGCCATAAATATGTTAAATATCTTTTCATTTCTACCTTTGACAACGTAATTCAACATTAACCCGCTCCAGTCCTCCTGTTAGCTTGGTGACATTATGAAGTTTCAGTCAGTCTTGCACACTTTAATTTTCTCTGTTCTTGTTGTTTACTTGGTTCAGGAATTGCAGCTTCTGCCACCAGTAACTTCAGTGCTTTTAGTTCTGTTCTTGCCTCTTCTGTCTTGCGCCCTTTCGAGTGAAAGGGCGAAGATTGTAGACAGGGCCTGCTCTGGGGGTGCCTGAGATGTGGAAGGCATGTTCTGTGTAACATCAACTTGATATGCAGGAGCTGTCTGAGCTGAGAGGCTCACTGCATTTGGTCTGCTGAAACAGTGAATAAATGTGTTCAGTAGTGCGATACAGAACACTGCTATTAGTATTAGGTTGGCCAGTACATGCATTTGTCAGGGTGTTAATTAGGTCCTCATTATTTAGGATTTCTGCTACTAGATTCTGTGGGGATTGGCTTGTAGTGCCACTTCTTGTAGCGCCACTTCTTGTAGCGCCACTTCTTGTAGCGACATTATGTGCTTTACACAATGAAAACACTAGATGACGCAAAAGCCTCTGTGACATTAGTTTCCATATATTCAGATACTGCATTATTCATTAAGTATTCTCGAGTCAAGTGTGAGGCCATCTGTCCAACAGCTGAAGCTTGGCTGAAACTGGGTCATGCGCCAGGACAATGATCTCAAGCACAGCAGCAAATCTACAACAGAACGGCTGAAAATGAAAAGAATCGAGGTGCTACAAAGTCCAGACCTCAACCTGATTGAAATGCTGTGGTGGGACCTTATGAACAAATGCCCCACCCCAAACCTCAAAGAACTGAAGCAACATTGTAAACAAGAGTAGGTGTAAATTACTCAACAACGAGAAACTGATGAAGTCATACAGAAAAGCATTACTAAAGGTAGTTCTACAAGGGATTACTGTATATCATGGGGTGTACTTAGTTTTTCTGCATTTTGGCTTAGCTTTTAAATAAATAATAAGAGTCTAATATCTGAGGTTTTATTTAACTACTTTTCAGACCTGGAATTAGATCATTTTTTTATTACATCCTTACATTTAGAATTGGCAGAGGGTGTCAATGTGGCCATTGACAAGACTGGGTCACAGCAGGGGAGGGTCCTGTCTCCATTCCTGTTCACCCTGCACACATCAGATTTCCAGGATAACAGCGAATCATGCCACCTCCATCAGTGCCAGAGATGCCAGGAAGATCAAAAAATGCATACACAAGGCTGGGACCGTCACTGAGTGGAATCTGGAGGCATTTCAGTCAGTGGGCGTCAGAAGATCACTGAACAAACTGCCCTCCATTACGGACAATCCTTTGCACCCCCTCTATCCCACACTATTGAGGCAGCAGAGCTCATTCTCCCTCAGACTTCTTCAACTGCGCTGCCGCTGTACTTGTGACAGGTGAACACACCTGTCAGGACCAAAGACGTCACTTACATTCTGCTGCTGTTTCTTTTGATTCATTGTGTACAAATTATACATCAACAAATTATTATCAACATTGTTTTTGCACTGTTATTTTGTTTTTATTGTTGATCATACTTCTTTATTTATCCTATCTGCTGCTGCTCTAATATATCATTTCCTTAGGTCACCATATATCCATCAAAAATGTATTGGAGGCATTTTTCTTAGTCCTCATTTCCAGACATGTCGGAATATTTCAGGTTTGCTTCTTTTTTTTCTTTTTTTTATTTAACTGTCAAACTACGTCATTTTTTCAACATTATTTTGATGGTTAAGGACAGCTGACATTCCCCAGCTGTTTTAAATTTCAGATTCGATTTCGGAGATTGCTTCTGCATCATCAATCAACAGGAAACACAATTTTGAAATCACAGTGCACCACTTTTAGGAGCATTTTCTGTCTTGTCGAGGCATTCAAAGCACTCAGTGTCAGCCCATTTTAAATGACAAACCCTGCGAGACCTAGGTGTGGCCAGGGTGCTTATGCACTGCATGCTTCTCAAATGAATCTGGTGTCCTTTATGTATCAATTTGCGTTGGAGTAGTTCTGACACCTAGTGGGCAAAAATCAGTGCAGATTTAAATTTAAGATAACCTTTCCCTCAGTTGTAAGACATCCATACACCGTATCAGAAAGCCATAACTCTTTTGTGACATACTGGCTGTTATGTCTCTTAAAAGAAGAGATACAGCTTTCCTTAGAGGTTGGACAGACTGTAAACCATATGTGGTGAAGTAAAAAGGTAAATCAGTGTCAATAAAAGGTTAATCCTGACACTGAATCGTTTTTTTTTTAAATTATTATTATTAACTAATGTCTTTTTGATCATTTGTTTGTTTTAAATACATATTCAATTATTACCTTTGTAGATATTATTAGTAAAAAACAGCAACTAATGTACTGACTCACTCAAGCAGTGCACAAGTATTCAGCTGGTGTTCTTCACACTCCTTTGGTTTCTGTGCATAAAACACACACACAAGCACAGAAGAAAGCTACAGAAATATCACTCAAGCACTTTATTTAAGCCCATTTTTGTGACACTCGTACTTGAGCATTTCCATTAAAAAGGCACATTATTCCTAAAACTCTCCATGCTCTAAATTACATCATTTGCAAATGTGAGCCTTTCTGTGACAGCTGCTGTCTAGATCAAAAGTCTCACTGTGTCAAGAGACCCACTGGAGCTGCTCTGTTTAGTGAAATACAGTCAATAGCTTTGCTTTGGCATTTATGCACCAAATTGAGTTTTCATTTCTGTACTACTTAATTTCCATGCTCAGAACTCATCCCCAGATCCACAGAGGATCAAACTGCATTAACAAGGCTTCATTCATAATTTAATGTTTAGGCTGATGTGATAAGAATTATGTTTGTTACCACGATCGAGTTAAGATGCACTGAGCTATGCTTTTTCTTAGATCATTTTCTACTAACAGGACTCATTTTCTAGTCATGCTTTCCTCCCAGGCTGGGGGGCGGGGGGGGGGGTCCAGCCCCCTCCCCACCAGCCCCAGAGAGGGAACAGATGGGCAAAGAGAATTAATGACTGAGTGAGTAAAGATCTGCAGGTATGCTTGACTAAGCTGCTCACTGATAACAGATTTTAAGAACACTGGTTTTCTTTATGACTTCAAATCTGTCTTTTATTAGAGTCTTCTTATTCAATCTCAGAATCTTCTGCTCATTCGAGATTCAAACTGCATTCATGCAGTAAAGAAAATCATGTGTTTAGACTGATAATTTCATGTGTTTCATATAAAATGTATCAGGTATGTTTTTGCCACAAGAGAAAAGAAGAAAAGCAGTGGCAACCACAGGATATTTGACCTCTGCCCACAGTAATGTTGAATTTCTTACTTAAAAGTGCCCGTTCATTTATTTGTCATAGAGAAGCTCAAGCGAACGGGTAGATGAGTCAACCACAAGATTATTCACTGCATGATTTTCTCTGGTTTATGGCAAGCAGACAGTATCCTGCACTCACAGTATGTGGAAATGTTATCCAAGAAAATAGAACTGGCTGAACTTTTTAATCCTGCAAAAGTAGTAATAGCCCTTGTAAGATAGACCTGGTGATCATTATAATGAGCAGAGAGTGCTGCAGTGGCTCCTGCGCACACAGCTTTAGATTTAATGTTCAAACATTTGCCCACTCTTCCACTTCAGCTATTTCAAAAGCATGCTGTTGAATCAAATGGAGTGTGCTTAGGTATGCAACCCTTAAACTCTGAGCCTTAAGTAATGCACCCCTGCAGATGCTATAGTTTCAGCTCCCCTCCATAAAGCTGATGCTTGAACACAGCCGGAATAGACTTTTTAAATCAGGCAGGAAGGAATCATTAAGGTGTAACTTAAAGCTTGTCACTGATGCTGCCTAATATAGTCTGATATAGGTGACTCCCTAAAATTGCTAGATTTTGTTTTCTAAAATAGGAAATAATTTTTATAAAATGGCTGACTTTTTGTTTTGGTTTTCGTTTTTGTTGAAGTGGAACTCTGCAGTGTCATTTGTGTCAAAATTTTACATCAATAAATTGTGAATTTAATAAATCATGGTGTTAATCCACTTTCTGTCACAATAACACAACTCTGCATTCATGTACTGGATACCATAGATGTGGTGAATAAACTAAGAAATTGTTTTCCTTTTGGATTTTTTTTTCTTAAAAATGAAAAATGCTTTCTCTCCATCAGCTAATTACATAGTAAGTAACTGTGTAACTAACACCTAATAGGTCTCACAGTTGGCCATACTACTGTATTATCCTTACTAATATATTAGCTATTTAAGGGTACCCAAAGTGTAGCCTGGTGATGGTGACTCTGGGTGGGAGTGTGGATGCATACAACAGATTTCATGGCAATCTGGTCATTAACTTTCAGAATATGTTGATCACAAAAAAGACAACAACAAACACAGATGGAGAGAAATGATAAAAAGATCTCTGAAAGAAAAACATCATAAAAAAAGAACTGATTTTTGTGTGCAAAAAAACAGGCGGGTATTGCTGCTTTATTCTTTCAGTGATCTGTATTTAATCTCAGATGGCAAGCTGTTTATCTGGTTTAACACCTGAATTATCCAGTCAATAATAACAACTTCTATAAAAGCAAGACTTAACGTGTGACCGTCTGCTGTATCCTGAATGCGGCCATTCGATCCACAGGACGGTAAGTCGCTCACGGCGTGGATGCCGTTTCAGTCTGGCTGCTGTTTGGTCAAGTGAAAAAGCCTTCATTCCTTCTGTCACTGAACTCAGCTGATATAAAGCGCAAGGACTAGAGATTTACTCAGCGGTATTATTGACCGTCTTCAAGAGGATGCAGCTAATGTGTGCCCAAAAATCAATAGATTTGTCATTAAACTCCTTTTTTTTTTTTTTTTACATAAAGACTGAAAAGGGGCCTTGAGGGTTTGTGCATCCTGTGACACTCTTTCTGATTCTGCAGTGCTGCAGAGTTTTAGTCCTGCCTGTTGAATGTGTGACTTTGAACAATGTATGCTATCAGCCAAAAAGGTGCATTTATTATGAAGCATGCATCTCCATAAGGATTTGTTATCTAGTTCTTCTGTAAGAAAACCTAATTCAATTTAGCCACAAATAAGAATCTTCATGAAAATATATTTGGACAATTATCAGCTTTAAAGGTAATGCTTTTCTTTATTTTCTGTCATACACAGTGGCAGATATACACTACTCAGAAAGATTAAAGGAATACTTTTCAATCAAGTCGATTAAACGTCTGGGGTATTGATCTGGTAGCAGACTGCAATATAGTGTCTGGTACTGTAAATAGACTTTAAAAAAGTGTCTATAAAGTATACAAGTAATCCTTGTAATCCCTGTAGGTCAGTCTTCAGACTGCTCTAAACATTCGAGTTCACTTTTTTTTTCTAATTTTGGATTTTTCAGATGAAAAATCAGTGAGTGCAGATGTACTCGTGTTGTATCTTATATGCACACAGTCGTGTCAAATAATGGCTTCACAGGACTTCAAAGGGACAGTTACATACACCTTATGATTAAATAGCTTGTAAATAACTTAATGGTTTTCTGTATGATTTTTATCATCTCTCACATTGTTGTGGAGGGATTTTGTCCCACTCTTCTTTACAATGTTGTTTCACTTCATTAACTTTTGCAGGCATTCATTTATGTGCAGCTCTCTTAAGGTCCTACCACAGAATTTCAATCAGGTTGAGGTCTGGACTGTGACGGGGCCATTGCAGCACCTTGATTCTTTTCTTTTTCAGCCATTCTTCTGTAGATTTGCTTCTGTGCTTGAGGTCATCGTCCTGTTGCATGACCCGGTTTTAGTCGAGCTTTAGCTGTCGGACAGATGGCCTCACATTTGACACTGGAATACTTTGGTAAACAGAGGAGTTCACAGTCAACTCAGTGGCTGCAAGGTGCCCAGGTTCTGTGGCTGCAAAACCAGCCCAAATCATCACTCCTCCACCGCTGTGCTTGACATTTTGTTTTTGTGCAGATATGCTGTGACTGGTTTTTGCCAAACTTAGCACTGTGCATTATGACCAAACATTTCCAGTTTGGTCTTGTTTGCCCAAAGGGCATTGCAAACCTAAGATGTGCTGCCACGTTAACATTTAACATGCTAACTGAAGCCTGTTGAGTCTGAGATGTAACTCTTGGGTTTTTTTTTTTTTTTTAACAATTTCTCTGAGCATTTCACGGTTTGACCTTTGGGTAAATTTGCTGGGATTTCCACTTCTGAGAAAGGTGTAGTGTTGTGGTAACACATTCACATGACTGTAGAAGGCTTAAAGGGAGACTGGCTTTAAAGGAAAGAGGTTTAAAATGACTCCTCAGCCAGGGGATGAACTAAAGGGTGTGGGACAGGGACAAATAAATAAGTTTTTATCTGAACTCTGAACTCTGAGTGATGTAAAGCTACTCTTGGAGGGGTTCAATTATAAAAATACATATGTGAAAATGAGCATATTAGGTCAACTTCAGGTGAAATAATACTGGCCTAGTCTTAGTCAATCAGTAAAAAAGACATCAGTTTAAGATAACGTTGCTTTTCACATTTGTGGATTGAGCTCACAGTGAGACAACCAGTAAATAAAATTGAAAAGCTCTAAATGATAAAATGGATGGAGTTAAATGTTAATATATCTTTGCTTTATGCATTAAAAATAAACACTGTGTCACAAATGGGAATTAATTACTCTTACTGAGCACTTTGTGTATAGCCATATATGACCACAGCCTTCTGGTTTCCTCTGCACACTCCTGATCCATGCAGCTGTACTACCACCTGATAGTCTCTGCATTAGCATTTAGATTTATGTGTGTATTTTTTAGGATGTTTTTCCTGTGGATTCATGTTCCTCTGAATGCTTTGGGCTCAGCCCGAGGGGCTTTGAACTCAGAGACGACCTTTTTTAATTTGCTCCTGGAGAATATCAAGAGTGGAGCCAAAAAAGTGATTGTTGCAATAAATGGTTAAACCCCAGTGCAAGTATCCTGACTGAAATTTATTTAAGTGAAGGTCTCACCCGCCTCCTATTCTGGCATGGTGTCAAATCTTGGCTGTTTTAATACATCTAAAACCTCAAAGATGTCTAGAAAGGACAGTGAAGCCCTTTAGGTATCCTGTCCAATCAATACTCTTTTCAGCTTTTTGGTGTGTGACATTAACAGATCAGTAGTGCCATGAAACAGAAAGCCAAAGAGTTCAGCTCATGCTGTTATCCACTCTCCGGTCTTAAAAGTGATCCTCCGTGTTCCTGCTAATAATTCACTGGCTCACTGTCTGCATTTTTTCCTTCTTCTTCAGGCGTAAATGCAAGAAAGACAGGAATCAGACAAAATGAAATGTTGTAACAGCGGGAACCCTGACAAAGTAGAGTGTGTAGCCTCCAGTGGAGTGATGCACATGCAGGCAGTTAAGCTGTCTTTCATATAGCCAGCTGTTTCACACTCCCTCTCAATCTGTATGTGGGCTCATTTAGCAACCGGCTGCTGTGGAATCAGTTGTCTCAAGTGGAGTCATTGCTGTGAAGGTCAACTCGGATGTATTCCTCTGAGAAACAATAAAAATAGATGAGAGTCGAACTGTAAAGTGCACTCGTGAAAATGCTGGTGGTGAAAGCGGTAGTGGACATAGACTAATTACTTAAATACTGTACTTCAGGCAGAGTTGAGCTGCTTTAAGTGAGTGCTTCTTCTCACTTATACTTACAGGTAAGAAATCTTTTTACTTCACTGGAAGCTTACTGCAGACCAACAAAGAGTCAGATTCATTCACTCCTCTCTTCTCTATTCCAGCCTGTCCTCTTTCATCAAGTCTCCCTGTTCATGCCATTCACTGCATGTGCTTAGACCTTAGACCTACAGCTCATCATATTCAAAAACGGCCCTTTATCTCTTCAGCCTTCTTTGAAGAGAACTGCTAGGGAGGCACTATCTTCTTCCTAGCAGCCATGCTAGTGCATGGATACATTAATGTGAAACCGTGCACTCAGTACATTACCCACAGTACCCCATATTGGCGTCACCCTCTAATGTCGGCCATAACTCGAGAACGACGTCAAATTCACACCACAGATGCATCTGCTAAAAGTCTCAGATCAGTTCAAATCTCAGTGACCTTGACCTGAAGTTGAAGGCTGAAGCTAAAGGTCAGAGGTCAAGTTTTCTGAGAGTCTTGTGAAAAAGATAACTCGATAGCAATCTCACCTCTGATCTTCAAATTCAAACCATAGATGCATGCTGGACCCATCGTTTACCACAAAAGAATGCCAAGATTTGCAAATGTCATGATACTATGTTTTTATTTACAATAGAAAATCATACTAAATGTTTAAATTGAGACATTTTACTGTTTCATGAAAATATTAGGTCACTTTGAATTTGATTGCAGCAACATGTCTCAAAAAGGTCAGGAGAGCGGCAACGAAAGGCTGGAGAAGTTAGTGGCATCAGAAAGAAACAGCTGCAGGAACATTCTGCAACTAATTAACTGGCAACAGGTCAGAAACATGACTGGCTATAAAAAGAGGATCTTAGAGAGGCAGAGTTTCTCAGAAGTAAAGATGAGCAGATGTTCACCATTCTGCGAAAAAAAAAACTGTGTCTCTAAATTATGGGACAATTTCAAAATAATGTTCTACAGTGTAAAACTGTGAGGACTGAATGTCTCATCGTCTACAGTACATAATAATCATCAAAATATTCAGAGAATCTGGAGAAATCTCTGTGTGCTGAAAATCAATACTGGAGCTACGTGATATTTGTGCGCTCAGGCGGCTCTGCATTAAAAATAGGCCAGATTCTGTTGTGGAAATCACTGCATGGGCTCAGGAACACTTCCAGAAATCACTATGAACATCATTGTGTCTGGGCCAAAGCTCATTTAAAATGAACTGAGGCAAATGGAAAAGTCTTCTGTAGTCAAATGAATCAGAATTTGAAATTCCTTTTGGAAAACATGGATGCCACATCTTCTGGACTAAGGAAGAGAGGGACCATCTGGCTTGTTATCAGCCCTCAGTTCAAAAGCCTGCATCTCTGGTGGTGTGGGGTGGAACTGGCAGCTTGCTAGCTAGCTAGAAAGTCACCATCAATGCTGAAAGGTATGTACAAGTTTTAGAGCAACATATGTTTCCATCCGGAATACATATTTTTCAGGGAAGGCCTTGCATATTTCAGAAAGATGATGCGAAAGCGCATGCTGCATCTATTACAGCAGCATGGCTTTGTAGTAGAAGAGTGCTGAAGTGGACTGCAGGCAGGCAGGCCTTTCACTGACTGAAAACTATTTGGCCTATCATGAAACCAAAAATACAGCAAAGAATTACAAAAAAGCAGCTAGAATGCTAAATCAGACAGGATGGGACATCATTCCTCCCCCAAAAGTCCAGCAACTGCTCTCATCCGCTCCCAGATGTTTACGGACTGTTGTTAAAACAAGAGGCGATGGTACACGGTGCTGAACGTGGCCCTGCCCCAGTGCATCTTCCATTTTGAATAAGATATGGGTTTATGAGATTAGCAAATCATTGCACTCTGTTTTTATGAGCATTTTACACAGCGTCCCATCATTTTCAGAATCAGGGTTATATTATGTGATGGTAACTAAGATAAGATCCTGAAAGGTTGGGACTCAATTTACCGATTAACGAAGAACTGCTAACTGAAATGAAATATTTTCAAACTGTCAAATTATGTTTTAAATCATATGTGTTCTCCATAAATACCTTTGCCAAGGAGGTCTTGTTTTTGGTAGCGTTTGCATGATAGTGCGTGTACGTGTGTGTGGGGGTCATTCTGTCTGTAAACAAAATAGCTCTAAGAGTTTAGAATGCATTCTGATCAAACTTTGAAGGGGTGTAGAGAGGGGTCGCGTTAAAAATCCATTAAAATTGGCCTCACATCCACCGAGGTCTTCAAGGTCAGGTTTGTGATTTATTGATCGAAAGTTGACAAGAAGCCTTATAACTTAGAAACTATGATTCTTACAAGTGTGGTGTGTATTGTTAACATATAGAAAGTTCTCTATAAAGATTTAAAATATCATGTCACAATTGACCTTTGACCTTAAAGATCAACAGACTGATCTGAAGGTCAAAGTGATAATAATGCTCTATAGAGCAATTTAAAACTATGTTTATATTGGCAACATCTAGGGTATGATACTGTTATATGAGGATTCTAAACATCAAGATTATAGTGTGCATCCAAATACAATGGCACATTTGACCTCTGACCTCACTTTGACATTTCACAGCTGCCTTTCTTGAAAGAGCGAGCTGCCTCGGTGGAAGTTTGTGCTCTCTTAGTGCTTCTTGTTCTTTTCTGTTTTCTCTTTCTGTAAAGGTCACAATGATGACTGATGTTGAACTCTAGGTAACATATCAGAATGTATACAGTGAAATGTGGATCAGGGTCTGCTGGCAGTGAAATTTCATGGGTCAGAGGTACATGTTTGGCTCACAGTCAGCAGTTTATATTTGATTACATTTACATTACATTAAATTTGCAGGGTATCTGAGCTGTAATGCATTCATTTATCCTTTGTCCTTCAGGCACTGATCTAAAAACACAGATAAGTGAGGTGTGGGTGTGTTTGTTTGTGTGTGTAGCCCATTTCGAGTGAGATTTAAAGGATTTGATTTCGATCCCTCTCCTAACCATAACTGACCCACATATTCTGCTTCACTTGGAAGCACGTTGCAGGGGACGATGATGCTTCATTCTGAATATAGAATTTCTCTCGTTCACTATAAAGTGGCCCTTTCAATAAAGGAGCCGCTTAATCCTTCCTCTGCTGTGATATAACAGAAATCCAAAGTTTATAGTTTGTAGTTCAGTGTCAGTACCCGACACCAGTTTGCCTTCAGGTTACATGAAATGGAAATTCCCATCTAGGGGGCCGCATGTTTACTGTGTCTGACCAGATGAGGGCAGTGTATCACAGCTCTGCTGCACAGCCTCAGCTCTCTACCAGCAAATTCCACACGCTGAGGACGACCCAGCCTGAGGTGGAGATTGAGGATGGATCGAAAGGCCGCTTTAAAGCATTGTTTTGACTCACTCCTAACATGAGGAAAGACAGCGGGGGCTACGGTTTACATCTAGTCGCTGTTAGACTGGATGCGGTTTGCAGTGTGTTACACACTTCCCTCCTCTCCTCACTGTTTCTAAGTGTTGCTGTGATGTGGTGATTGCCTCACTTTTTCTGTGAAACAGATGTTGTGTTGTATTGTGTTGTTATTCTCATGCCAAATGACAACGAAATATCTAAGGAGGCAGTAGCATAAACAGATTGTCACTGAATGAGTGTCTTCTTTTTTTTTATGCATGACATTTATCAGCTTGAAACACACTGCTGCCTGAGTAGCAGCACCTTTGTAAAGCCCTTTTTATTCCAGCATTGTTTTATGTAAGCAGATTCATGCACACACCGTACCTAGACAGACAAGTAATTGAGACCATATTGAGCATCTCGACTTCTATCCATGAGATGCTGCATTGATGAATAAATAATGTCTCGTCCTTTCAAGTGCATCTTTGAACAGTGCTGAAGTTTTTAACCCAATGAAACCTGGAGACAGCTATGGGCCATCAGACTATAAACCTCTTATTCAAGCCCCACACACTCCGCCTTTCGCCTTTAACGCCCCCACCCCACCCCTTCCCTTGCTTTCTCTTTCTCTCTCTCTCTCTCTCTCCAGCATAAGGCCCCCCCACTGGGTCTTCTTTCATCATAGAAAAGTATCCATGAGCTGCAGACACAAAGGTCTCTCATACACAGGCCCAAGGATACATGGAAGCACGCATGCACCTACCAGGCTGTGCATTTTTGTTTCATGTCCCTGGAGGGCCAATTTTGGGCATCCTCCACATCCTGCTAATTTGTGTCTTTATGAAAACACATTTGTTATATTCCAAACAAAGGGTCCAAAATTTGTGTCTAATTCTGGCTGCATCTAAGAAATAAAAAAAACCCAAACAGCTGAACTGTGTTGCACAAGCGATGACATTGACAAGTAGCAGTCGTTCAGACGAAAGGGTGAATCATATGTCATTGTTACTAACAGCTCGAGCTGCAACCTGGCCTCCCGATTCTCCCTCCCTAATCCTATCACAGCCATGAGCGGTGGTCTCGCAGCTCTGAGGAGAAAGCCACTGAATGAAACTGTCTGATATATGGCTCCATTCCCCTGATGTCCTCACGTTGTTACAGAAATATTGCCATGAAGACACATTTGTCAGAAGCATCAAATCAGCTTTCTGCTCGTGATATCATAAAACCATTACTTTTCTGAGAAGAGCTGTAGTTTAAACATTCTTCAAATAAATAATTACTTACTGTCAGACACAGGGGGATACCAGAGTCCGTGTGAACGCGTTGACACATGGAAGCCTTTCATGTATGTCCAGCCTCTCATATTTATATCTGCCTGTATCCTGCAGGAGTATTCAGTGTCCTCGTGAGCAGGATCATCCACTAGAGCAGAGGGCTTGACTTCAATCCAGTGATCATGTTTAAACAAGCTTAATTACAGAATGTGTAGATTATTATTATGTATTTATTTTTCTACGTTTCTCTCTCTCTTTTTTTTATCTCAACCTAATAAATCTTTTAAGGTTGTCATTTACAGTGCTCTTGCTTCTGAGGAGCAAAAATGTTTGTTTTTTTAATCTGGCTTTCATCTTAATATTTGATTTCTTAAAAGAGGTTTCTAATCTTAATCAGGATTTCTTCATGATATAAAAGTTCAACAAAATTAAAAGTCCTAAAAACTGGGCTATTAAACAGGGAGAAGGCTATTCACATAAATATATGATCAATACATTCAAATCCATGTTGCAAAGCTATTGCCTAATTCTATGTTCATATGAACTCTGTAAAAGTTGGATTTTTATTTGATATCCCTTTTCATGTTTGCCTCAGCTTCACAGTGGGCTTTCAAGCTGCCAGAGAAATAAACTTAGCTAGGCTACACTTTAATAGCTAAGGAGCATAACAAACAGCTAAACAGAGACGCCGGCAGAAACTCTGGAAAAGCAGTGATAAGGCACCAAAGCAGTGACACGGATGGACACAGATGCTCCATGGTTTTACCCTGCAGAGCTGTATGTAACTCAAAATTAACCACCTAATATTAACTGCTGCTGCAGCTAAACATACCACTAGCTCTTAACTCGGTGCATACAAGTTGAGAGCAAGCCTGTTAGTGACACCAGCTCCTCAGCAGCCTGGTATAACTGAGGAGCCTCATTAAGGGAAATAAAAGAAGAGGTTAATTGTTTAAATGTAGCTGATTGTGAATATTATTTACTTACAGCAGCTGCAGCAGCCAGTGAGGAAGCATGGATAGAAACAGTGGTTGAATGCATGCTGACTCTGTACCCACTTTTAATGCACTACTTTATTTAGGTATTTCTGTGTTTTGCCGCTTTCTTGCTTATTTTTGTAGATTTTTCTTTTATATCTATTGATATATTAAACTGTATATAAACAGCTACAAACTCCAGCTGCAAAATTTAACATTTAAGTGATATACAATTGATGAATCAGTGCTTGACCCATTATTATAATATATATGATTCTGCATAATGAGTTTTAGATACTTTATGCATGTGTTGATGCTAAAACCTTTGCACTATTAGGACTAAATTACTTGCTTTGCCACAACACATGTAAACTCTTGTACAGTGACACTTTTCATGTGATCCCGTCTGGATGAGGCTGCAAAATCCACCCCAGTGTTTTCCACACTTGTGTTCTACATGGCATTTATTTCTGATTAAATAGCCTGATCAAATATAAATATACAAAAAATATATACTGTCACTGTCATTTTGTCTAAGGCTATGGGGATGAAAGTATTAGATTACTGACCAGCGCTGGCATATCTAATTGCTCCTGCCAAAAATATTTCATTATTCAGACCAAATTTCATTAGTCAAACAAAAATTTATCTGCGTCCCAGTCAGGCACAGAAACACAGTGACATGTAGTCTACGGCCTGTTTTCCCCTATCTATGAGAAACATACTATAACATGTATAACGTACAGGGGCCGATGGTTGTCGAGCACCTCCGACAATGCCCGATGCCAGTTTGGGTTAACTTATCTGATTGGTTGCAGCGTTCATGAAGTCAGAAACAGCCAATCAGCATGCTCGTTGCATATATCGTCGCGTTATTGTAGGGTCTTTACCCACAATACAAAGCGCCTTGAGGCGACTGTTGTGATTTGGCGCTATATAAATAAATTTGAATTGAATTGAATTGAGGCGATTTTCCCGAGTTTATTAAGCCAAAATTGCAAGATTTTATTTATTTATATATTAAAATATATAGTTGTTATTTTGTGTTAAGTCTTTTAAGGTGCTAAAATCCCGTGTAATCAATGGTTGGCTCCAGGCCTGTTTGTTTGACTGAAGTTGGACAGCGCTGCTGACAGAACATAGCATCTACCGTGAGGTAAATGTCTTTATCTTGGGAATACCCATGGATGCTAGATAATATTTTAAGGTCACTTTCCTCTTGTTTTTAGCTCCTCACACTATCTTACTTTTTTTTAAAAATAATGAAACAAAGCCTCGTGTGTTTTCAGATTGCTTAAACGGCTAACCAAAATTCTGCTGTTGAAAAGTTGCTTTTATTAGTTTCATTTGGTGCAAAAGAAATTTGATGATTTGACTCTGAGTTTTGTGGACACTATAGTGCATTTTTAAAAATTGCATAAAAATCACGATTTATCAGCAAGTGAATGACATTTGAATTAAAGAACAATCGGCAGATCAATCAACCATGATTGATCTAAAACGGAAATTATCGGGGCTCCTGGACCCAGTTTAACAATGAGACTCTTTACTTTGTCTGTTATGGTACATTTATCGTCCCATTCGAAGCAAATAAGGCTGACCTGAAGATGATGAAGAGTACCTCAACTCTCTCTCTCTCTCTCTCTCTCTCTCTCTCTCTCGCTCTCTCTCGCTCTCTCTCTCTCTCTCTCTCTCTCTTTGCCTGAGTGCTGAAGTCGGAGGCGCTCTTCGGGTTTGCCACTGCGCACCGCGGCATCGCGTTACACCACACTGTACGGACTGTTGCTGCGCCCGGAGCACCCGCAGGCGCTGAAGGAAGAAGGGAAAAAATAGAGGAGGAAAAGAAGTGGACAGCGATTGTCTGAAGACATTTGAGAGAGGAGAGGAAGGAGAAGGGGGCCGGACAGGCGGGAGGAGCGCACCATGGCCTCAAAGGAGACTACAGCAGCGGGCTTCGCCAACGTCAGCAGGGAAATCACAGGTGAGCTCCCAACCCAAGATGACTTTCCCGGGGAAAGTGTGTTTTAACACCGTTTTGAAGCCTCTTGAGAAATAAGAGGAGGGAGGAGAGTAGCTCTTAGGACGCGTACGGTTAGTTTATTTTTACTCAGCCGCTCTTTAAACAACCTCTTTCCACTGCGTTTGATTTGAAAGGAGTTATCGCCGCAGGGAAGCGCAGGATATGCCTCCCCAAGGCGAAACCACAGTTAATGGCTGTTCAGGCTTGTGAGGACTGTAATCCTACCGATCTTAGTGCAGGAGTCTTCACTTTGGGATTGATTTGTCATAAAGATCTGCGGTGAAATTTATCGTGCGCATGGGTCCAGTAGTGCTATCAAGAGTTATTTTTCAAGTGTTGCGGTGCATGTGAGCGCGTCGTGGCTTTGTTGTGCATTCATTAGGAGTTTTTACGGCTTTCTTTTCTCTCTGCGTGTGTGTGCGTGGGATTTGTTGTGTGACTGGGAGCGCTTTTCGTGCAGACGGCAGCATGGGTACAGCTGGAAGCCCGAGCCTGTGTCGCTGCTGAAGAGATCGGACAGTACAGCACACAAACACACTCATGTTTGGATATTAAAGTGTTAACGAAGGTGTTTCTCTCACTGCCAATTATCCTGATGCCGAGTTAAGTCCCGCTGTTTACCAGCTCAACCTGGCCAGGCACCTTATGTTTGGCCTGGTGATAAGAACCAGGCTCGTATTAGGCCATTAACACACCTGTCAGTGGAGGCCAGGGTGGTGGTGGTGGTGGTGGTGGTGGGGGTCCTGAGGTTGGGGAAGGTGAGTGAGCACATCTGTCAAACTGCAAAAAAAGCAGGGGCTGTGAGAAGGAACTGAAGGTGGAAAGGGGGACTGACCCTTACAGTTCCCCCCCTCCCTTCCCTGGTTGACCCTTTTTGAGGGAACAGATGCCGAGGGCACACCGGCAGGCCTTGGGGGTGCTGCATAGTGTGTTAAAAGGTTTAAGTGATTGGGTCTTACCCAGCTTGATGTCAATAACTCTGCTGTTTGTCTTCAGCTGATCCTTCTTTCGATCTACCGTAGGGTGCCCCCCTCTCCATCCCATCCCGTCATCCTCCTGGCATCTGCCGCTGCTCAATCAAGCGTGAGAGCCAACTTCATGGTTGTTGCAGGATGGTGAACGGTGAGAGATCATAAGGGTGCGTGTGTGTATGTGTGAGCGATGCAGTGGGAAAGTTGGGAGACTGTGAGTGGAGCGTCGTGACACAGCATGACTCGCTGTATCTCCATCTGCTGGGCTCCATGAGTGCATATTTAGCATAGGTGGGCCCCATTTGAAATGTGGGCTGTGAACATATCACAGCTTGTAGGCATATGTGTGTGTGTGTGTGTTTTCAGACTGAGGATACAGGCTGATGTTATTTGAATAGCAGCATGCATTGTGTTGGTCGGTGTGTGTGTGTGTGGGGGGGGGGATGTAATTGGCAGAGGCCTCTGGTGCAGGTTCAGTGATCTTCCACAGGGTCGTCCGCCTGGTACTGGTAGGGTAGAAGTCCCCAAAGATTACCGCTCTGTATTGTGTTGTTCGGGTCCATTGAGATGAGCCGGGCGGCCTTTTTCTTTTCTCTGAGGCTAAAAATAGTCCAGTTATGAGTCCTCTTCAGCTAGAAGTTGCATATGTGTCTGCCTGTCCTCTTGTCGGTGTCTTTGTAGCCGTCTACTTTTCTCTGTGACTGTTCGCCCCTGTGCGGCTGTCTTTTAAGCAATAATCCACCTCAGGCACAAGACATAATGGTGATGGGGATTTAGCTGGGATATGGACATATTTTTTTTTTTTGATTGATAACTACATCTAAGTTCTTATGGAGCATTTCAAAAGCTCTGAGTTAGAAGAAGCACTGATTTGTTTCCATGGGACTGATTCCAAAAATATGTCACTTGCTGGTGTCCTAAATCCAAAGTCTGGCATGTTCATCATGATACATCAAGATAATGACAGACGGCTGACAAGAAAAACCCAAACGAGGTGTCATGTAAACATCGCTTATTTGTCTCATCAACTATTGAGAAATATTCAGTTTACTCTCTTCGGGAATCAGAAAGTATTAGGCACTAGCTGCTCGGACTTAACATTTTTATCTGAGGCCGAAGCATTATCTGATGATGAAGACCACACGACTCAGCTCAACGCTTCAGACAAGCTAGTCAGCGGACCTGAAGTAAACATTATTTGACTAAACAAGTTGAGGATGAGCTGTCAAGGTCAAATATACATGGTGTTTGGCATCCAAAATCTCCTCTAATGGTTCAGTGTATGTGATAACTGTGATGACCAGAGCGTATGAGTCACATTCTTTTAAATCTGTGAGGTTTTCCCCAGTAGCACAAACGCTTAACCCTGTGCTATCTGAATATGTGGGTTTTGGATTTTGAAGCTTGTGATTTCAAGTCTTGGCAAACAGGGGAAAAATAAATACTCTAACCAACACATGAAACACACACACACACACACACATGCGCGCGCACACACACACACACACACACACACACACTTTATTTCTTCTAAAAAAAGGCAGGGTAGGATAGCTGGGGTACGTGGACCCCGCAGGGTTAATTAGGGATGAAGCTTCGACGTGCTGAATTGGCATCAGCACTGATACTGAACTTTATTAAGCTGGTTTAGTATAGACCATGGTTTAATCACATTTCAGACAGGACCGCTGTGGTCAAAAGAAGATTATTGCCATCTGCAGTAATATATATACGGTGTTTTGAGACATTGCTGCCTTTCTGTGTGCATAACATGAAAAGGGGGGGAGCAGTAGCAACACCCCATACACAGATGAGATATGACACTGATTAAGGTAGATACAGCATAATAAGAGTGGTGGGTTGCAAAGTGGCTTGCAGAGTAAAGCCGCTTAAATAGCTGCGTTAGTAAATGAGAGTATCACTGGAGTCATCAGCTGATGTGGGCTGGTTAAGGCAAAGTTTGATTAAATACTATATTTTGTCTTAATTTAATATGCGGTATTAAAGAGGTCTAGTATTTTCACAGTTCACATTAAAAGTTGCCTTTGAGTCGCTGCGATTCAGTGATTCCACTTTTCTGGGTTGGGCTGGGTATGACAGCAGCCTCTTGTGCACAGTATTGTTTTATTTATCAGTTACTAGTAGTTAGTATTCACTCTAAAGCTTTAAACAGCATTTTAACAGCTGAAGGCCCACTGATTTCTGTTCTGGTGTTAACGTGATGCTTGGATTATACCCTCATGTTACTTTGATATGCAGGAGGGGCCCATTCAGTGCATTTCAGGGAGTGAGGAATAAGAGCCCTGGTATTGGAAAACTGGTGCATCTCATTCATATTCCGTTTTTTCTTCTTCCATTTGTCATCAGGCTGTATGTTTGAATTTACGGATTTCCCCCTTAAAAGCTTTTCAGAGCGTTTCTCAGTGAATCTCAGGACAGTGCATTTTTCTGTAATGTGTTGATGTTATGTAATTAGCGCTCCCTGTTTTTTTTTTTTTTGTATTATCCTTTTCTTCCCCCTCTGCTTTCCTTCCAGAGAGCATCAGAAAGGTGCTGGACAAACAAGCCATTAAGTTTGTGCGAGCCATCAAGCAGGACATGAGGAGCGGCAAATCAGAGGACAGGATTCTGGTGAGAAACTCCAACCCTACACACACCTACACACACACACACACACACACTTCATTCTCCTGTCACACCAGTGACCCGAGAGAGTTGCTAATAAAATGAAAGAATCTTTATGTGTGAGGCTTTAAATGTGAGATGCTGGCTTGTTAAAGACAAAATAGAAATCAATAGAGCTTAATTGCAACAAATTGGAAGGGCCATAAGAAGTCACAGATTATGTTTCCTGAGACACACAACAGACGCGTTGAAAATTAGGCTTAAGACAGATGCTGTCTAAGCAGAGCAAAGTGGACACCATGCCGTGTCCTACTGAATCCGTCCTCAGTTTATTAGATGTGGCAGGATGGCCTAAATGCCGCGGGCGAGAGTGGAGCGCGTGCATGCGTGCAAGCCTAACATGGTGTACGCACAGGGTCATCGCTTATTGCTTTGTTTTTACTGAAGGAGCCCATGTGCGTGTGTCGTGTGTGTGTGTGTGACTGCATGCCAGAGGGAGTGTAGGCTGTCTGTGATGTGAACCAAGGCCAATGCTGTTATTGAGAAATTGTCAGTTAGTCATTAATGACTGATCAGTTACTCATACAGTGTTGCAAAGAGCGAGCTTGTTTCCTCCTTTAAAGGCAACAAGAAAGACGAGCCGATAGGAGAATCAAAACGATTAATCGGGACCTCTCTCAGTTTTCCATCCCTGCTATTACCCCCCCATCTCCTCCTTGCCTCCACCTATCTCCATCATTACCACACACCCCTCTATTTTTGTCATCTTCTCTTTTTTCCCCTCTCTCCTTCCTCCCTCCCTCCTTATCTGTCCATCTTGATTATTCTCCTCCCTGTCATCACCTCCCCCTCCCCTTCTCTTACCGCCACGCCGATCGCCTCTCGCTTTCTCCCCGTCTCTCTCCTTTATGCCCTTCCCCTCGTCCCTCCATCTTTACTCAAACCTGTAAAAGGGTATTGAGCTTCTCTTTCCATCAGAAGCAATTCAATTAGGTCTTTGCCTTACGAGAGTTTTTTTTTTTTTTTTTTACTATCCAAATGGGCCTTGGCTGCTGCTGCTGCCTCTGCAACTGCTCCAGATTCTTTCAAGGGAAAGGATGTTGGAGACAGATATATATGCATTTGTTCTAGCTCGTTGTCAAGGTCTCCCCCCTCTAAAAGGCAATCTTTTCACTCTAATGGATACATTTGTTTGGATGTAAGAAGGGTGAATAGACAAGAGAGTTTGTAAATGGACTTTTTTCAGTGTCTCTGGGTATTATTCACATAATATTCACTCATACTTGAAAGTGTCATACATGGACCTCAGGAAATGGAGTATTTTAGGATTGCTTTCAAATGTAGAGCTTGAATTTAGCCCTCAAGATAAATTTTCTTGGGGAGAAAGCTTAGGCATGACTTTCTTTTTTTTTCTTTTTCTTTTTTTTTACCTTTTTACCCTCGCTTTCATATGGATCCTCCCCTCCGAAGTAGTTTTTAGCAGGTCAAATCTGTACAGGATCATAGCTTTCATCTTGTTTCCTCTAGTTTGTTGGGTTCATAGAAAGAGAGTTTCAAACATCAAGCTCATATTTACTGCTAGGTTTAAGTCTCTGTTCTATATTTTGCTCTCTTTTAGTTTTTCTGTTTTGTTTTTTTTTTTGCCCCCTTTCCCTCCGGAGACTGCTGGTATCCAACTGTCTGTGTGTGTTGACTGTACCAGCCATCATGCTGCGACACACACTCACACACAGGCACACACAGGGTCGTCTCCCCCACCACCCATCTCAGACAGACACAGGCCCAGCATGACATCTAAACAGCACCGGGGGCACTGCATCGGGGAGCGCACACACACACACATGCATGCATGCTTGTGTGGAGTCTGCAGACATGTACAGGAGGCATCTATGCAGACACACATTGCTCAGTGCATCCAAACTTACTCACATACACACTCTCTTAAAGCCATTATTAGATCACCCTATTTGAAGATTAGAGGCAACTCTGAAAACAAAGCATCTTCAAAGGCTGAGAGGGGGAGAGAGACACTGAGGGAGGGAAAGGAGGAGTGGGCGGGTGTTGCTGGAAGAGTAGGGGAGGGCGTGCCAACAGAGCATAGAGAATGAAGGAAGGAGAGAGGAGAAGGAATCTCTGATGTGCTGTGATGCCCCAGTTGCCGATTTGGCTTTTCCGCCACTTATTTACCCTGATCGGTCGCTCTGTTTTATCCTCAGTTGACTCTGCAGTTTCTTTGCTCCCACCTAATAACGGGTCTACTGCTGTCTGAGAGTGCCACTGTTTGACAGCCCTGAACACACTTGGGTGCTTATTCCCACTTAAGTTCCACGGCTGTGTGGAGGTCCTGCTCAGGGGGCTCTTGTGAACTGAGGGTTTAGGTCAAGTTTGTGCTACTGCATTTAATGATTTGATTGTGCCGGTGTGCTCTGTGGGCTTGCTGGTGTGGAGGATGTGCTCAGTAGGGCTGCTTTTGATGAAATTAGTAGAATACATAATTTATGGTTAGCAATCACTTTCAAAGTAGCTTTATTGAGCATAAATCATTCAGACATGAAAATCATTTGCCCTGTAATGGGACCCACCCTGAACTCCGCCACATTTTAGTTTTTTTTTTTTTTTTTTTTTTGCTGTTTCTTGCTCTTGGTGAGTTCTAGTGACAAATGCATATTTTTATATATATTTATAGTGATGCATTTAAAAAATATATTCCTCCAACAAGCAGTAAAAGTGTATTTTCAGCAATATGGATGTAGGTTTTTCTTTTAAAGCTGGGGTGTGCAATATTTCTTTGGCATCACTGGGTGAAAATTCCATTATAACCTTTCAGCATATTGTAATTCAGGCCATCTACGAAGGTTTGTGCTTCTTGGCTGCGTTTTCAGGCTTTAGAGAAATCTTTGGTGGGTAAACTCTGGCAAATCACATGTCTTTTCATAGAGAGGGCAGTCCTGCTGTCTTTTTCTTATAAATATGCAGTTTTACTAAACCAAGTCATATGCTTGCATGCTGATATTGTATGCATATTGTGCGTGTGAGTAAAATTAGTTTCCTTATTTACTGCGCTTGAAGCAGTTCATTCATTTTGATGATGATGAAATTAAGATTTATTGGTCAGCCCAACTTCACATGGTAGAAATTAGACAAAGCTTTTTATTTTATTTTATTTTTTTTCAGTTCCAGTGCTGGAAACACCGGAAAGCATAGAAGAGTCTCACAATAACTCTTACAATTTTGTACGAAGCCCATTTATAGAAGTGATTTTGACCCCTGGTCAGACAAGTGGTTTGTGTTATTTCCCTATAATCATAAATGCGTGTTGAGGGTGGTCGTGTAGGTAGATTTGCCATAAAAACAGGCTCGCGGGTGCATCTGTGGCTATCTCAGTTTTATTTTAATGTAGGTGCATTAAACGTCTGCTCATACTCAGGTGGTGTACGGGGCTTATGGCAGACCTAGTAAATTCAGTCAATGCTATTTGTTTACAGATTTCTACCTCCTGCACCTGTGCAGCCAAATATTCTTGAGTTATGCATTTGTTCTTTTCCTGGACTGCAACAACATGCAAAACCTGAGAAATAACGGCTACGTATAAACTGAAATACGTTTTGAATAATGTAAGCGACTGTCTTGTACTGTATGTCAAAAACACTAAAGGGGAAAAAAAATCTGAAGTGTAACCCAAGGTTTTTGGGTGGTTGAGATTAGTTTTGGATTTAGTGATTAGTAAAGTTTATTGGTGTGCTGCTGTTGAATCATGACTGCCAGAACAGTATCAACCTGGAGTTACCTGATTTATAACAGTTTTTTCATTAAAAAATAGAATATATAGAAACTCATGCCAATTTTAACAGAGGACCAAGCGAAAACCATCATGTTATATTTACCATTTGTAAATTATAATCAGTCATTTTTTAAAAAAGAATTGCAAAGCTACTGCTGATTTGTAGAGCCTGCTAAATCAGAATCACTTTTTAATGATGTATAAGTAAGCTTTACCACAAACTTGAGCCATATATTATTACTACTTCTATATGGAATATTTTTTTCTCTGTACTAAAAGTCTAATAATTTGACTTTAGATATTCTATGATCAGGCCATGCAGCATTTTAAAAGCAAAACCTTAAAAAAATAATCCTATAATGATAAGACAGCCAGTGAAGCATTATTGAAATTGGAATTGTGTTTACTGTTCTTGTTTTGGAGTCCAATAATTGATTTTTGATTTATATCGGTTTAGAGACCATTATAATAATCTGGCCGCAGGGGAAATAAAAGGATGATAGATAGCTTGTGCCATCAAAAATCATTACTGAGCATATCGTACTGACATTCCTCAGATGGTCGTAACGTAACTGGATGATTCGATGTGTTTCTCAAAAGTGAGGCTAGTGTGAAAGAGCATATCCAGAACTGCAGCCAGCCATATATGTGTGTGTGTGTGTGTATGTATATATATGTATATATATATATATATATATATATATATATATATATATATATATATATATATATATATATTATATATGTATGTATATATGTATATGTATGTATGTATGTATGTATATGGCTGTCTGTCATATATATGTATATGTATTGCCTCAGTGGGCTTTGCAGGAAGATGCAGCTGCATGTCATTAGGGTAGCAGTGAAATAAAGTGGGAGGCACAACTCCCAGTCTGTTGTATTTATTTATTTTTTCCTCCACTGCCTTTAAAGATTTTAATTTTTATGTTTCTCATACTCCTCTGGGTTTTTAACATCTTCACTCAATAAGCATTTTCTATATTTTTTACCGTGTGCCTCTTTAATTATTAAATTTTATTGCTCGTTGCAGTCAGCTAGCCTCTGTTCCTCAGTTGCCCAGTCCAGGGGAGGCCCATGTCACTGATGTGTGGATTTAGCTTGGCTTGTCCAGACCCATAAGGTAAATGAGGAGTTGCAATATCCAAGTCTGTGTGCTACAGAAACTACTTACGGCGGCACTCGAAATGTTACATCTGAGGTAATGTCATTGGGTCCTGCTTACATTCAACAAAGGCGATCACATTTGGCAACACCTCGCCTATGCAAACAAACAATGATAGAAAGTATGAACAATATGGGGATATCCAGAGAGAGATCGTCATATGAAGCACACATTGTGGTAAATGGAGGCACTTTATTTTCTTAGTTTAATCCATTAGCCTAATATGCAGTAATTTTGGCAGCTTTGTGCCTTTTGTGAGTCCTGCAACTTCATGAGGCTGCACCATATTACAGATGTATCCCAGTAAAGCTTTCGTAGTGATTCCTTCTCAGGATTGGGAACAAATTTTGTGGTTGTTGGCCTTTTCTTTCGCTAGCTAAACCTTTGAGCCTGTGCTGCGTGTTCTCCTATACTGAGCTGAGAATTAATGGCTACTCCCAGCCAGTGTGTAGCTATAGCCTGGTTGCATCTACTTTTCTATTTGCTTGAGACAGATTTTATGGATATTTAAGAGGAAGTGCTTTGACGTGCTGCCTTTTATTTGTGCACTAAAACTATTTTCGCCTTGTTGTTCAATTAGCATTTACTTGAATACCTTTGAAGGCTCTCAGTGAACATGACTAAGCAGCTTTGACTTGCAGGTGCAGAGAGAAATGCAGCATATCAAACAATTAAATAAAATTCAAGAATGTAGCTTTTGCTATTTATAACTTCAGCCCCACTGTACTTTGAAAGCAGAACATATTTGGGGTGGAAGGATGTTTCTCACGAGTCTTTCTGTCCAAAGTCAGACCCAGGTTTTTTTGTTTTTGTTTGTATTTTTGAGAAATGGAGCCTGCAGGACAGTGAACATGTCGCCACTGATGGAAAACTGAGCCAGTGCTGCAGTACGTGTTTTTGATGTTGCAAAAATAGTGTGCAGTGCTGAATAAAGTCAAAAGGAAGAGATGCTCGCTGAATTATGTAACTTGACATGATGAAACTGGGCCTGGAAGACGACTCTTTGTTGCACAGAAAACTCCAACTGTGTGTTGGACTGTGAAAGAAAGCGGAGTACAAAGCGGTAAAGAAAGAGACGGCCAGCGCTAGCAGCATTCTTTCAGTCTCTCACCCAGCACATGATATGCTTGTGTAATGGTAAACATTACCACCGCATCACCCGCGATTTTCTTTGCATGGCTTTCCCCCCGCAAGATTGTCAGCATGGAGTCATTTTTTGTTCAAGTTTCTAGAGTTGCCGTCTGACGGTGCGTGGCGAGTTCTCTGCTGTAATTAGGACTGAGTCTTCTTTTGATTATCATAACACATGTTGGTACCCCGTGGCGGTAAAGCTACGAAGTGTGACTGCTGACCTTCTCTCCTCCCACGAGAGAAGAGAAAGTGTGAATGAGTATTTGTGCGTAAGTGTGTTTTCAGGACTGAAAGGCAAATCTGCCTCTATTTATCTCTCCATTCTAACGAGTTGCTTTCTCTCTTCTGCTCCCTTGTTCTCATTGTCTACTGTCCTTACTGCATCCACTGCTCCTCTCCTTCCTGCTCTTCTTTGCTCATCTGTTTGTCCTCACCTGCACTCATTTCTTGTCTCCTCCCACATCCCTACGTTTGCTCACTTCTTTTTTTAAAAAACATTTTCTCCTCCCTCTATTGCTCTTGACCCACTCACCCAACCCCTGCCACTCTCCAGCCCCTATTTCTCCTCTTGTGCACTCATCTTTTTAACCCATCTACAGTACAGTACTTCATCCCATTATCTGCTTCTTTTCCCCAGTTTTTCTTCCTCATTTTCAGAGTGCCATCTCTTTGATTTAGGACTCCGTTTTTATGAGAATTTGGAACAAGATGTGTTTTGAAGCTCGGCGTTTCTCTCTCTCTCTCTCTCTTCTCTGTCTCTGTCTCTCTGTCTTTCTCTCTCTCTGCCACTCTAAAGTCCACTTAGGAAGCAGGACCTGGGGCATCTGGGCTTTCAAGCCCTCATGTCTCTCTGTCTCTCTCACGCACACACACGCACACACACGCACACACACGCACACACATAAGCTGACAGATTGACTGATGGCAGGGTTGTGTTCTTATGATTCTGGGTTCACTTGAGTGATGGTGGCTGACTGTGTGTGACAGGAAGAGAGAGAGAGGGGACGAGTGTAGTCCAAAGCCAGCTTAGCAAGCTATTGTGCATCATTATACGTGCGTGAGAGTCAAAAAGGAGTGTGTGCCGTAAGAGCATGCTGGACTTATGCAAATATCTCTTATTGTGTATGTGTTAGAATGTTTCTCATTTTACTGTGGTGTGTGTCTGTGCGTGTGTTGGTGTGTGTGTTTTTAAAATGCCCTTGTGGCCAAGTCAGAAATACCACGGGCGGCCAAATCTGGCACTGATCCTCTTCTTGTTCTCTCAGAGGCAATGCTGCAACAAACACACACACAGACACAGACGCACACGCACACAAGACCCAGAGACACATTTTGATTTGCGCCATCTCGTTTGAAGTGCAAGACCCAGAGCCTGACAGCTTATGATTAATATAAGCCCCCGCCCTCTGCCCTCTCTGCTGCGCGTGCACAGGAACGCACAAAGCCACCGAGAGATACATTTGTTGCTTTGTGCACGCACTGTACACGCAGCCCTTTGCATGGCACACAACTCCCACCCTGCTCTCGCAGTGAGCTTCAGGGGCCAGCCGGCTGGCTGGATCTTTGAACTAGAGCTTTGACACCGTGCCATCACCGCAAGGGCACCTCTGGACCCCCCCCCCCCCACACACACACACTTCCTACATCCCATCATCTTCACCTTCTAGTCCCTCTCTCTCTCTCTCTCTCCACTTCCTCATCACTTTTTGAGATTGTCACCTGCTGTCTGCTTGGCTGACCAGATCAAAAAAAAGTTGACCATCTCATTTCAGAGGATTTCCTGGGTGGAAAACGAATCTTTGTAGAACTTTTAGGATTTGTGATTGATCTACGGAATAGAAGGTTGCCAGAATGTCACATGGGGGTGGGGGTCGGTGGGAATTTTGCTTCTGGCTCATGGGGCTTGACTTTAGTGTGACTGCTTGTGCCAACTGATACTAATTGTCTTTATGGTCTAATGCTTCAGAAAGTATTGACTTTTTTTGTTACTTAAGACACCTCATTTATCTGTATGATTGTCGGGGCAGGGTGGGGGTGGGGGGGTCAGACAGGACCAATAGTAATCTTCTCCATCTGTGACTGACAAACACTAGTGTACAAAGGAAAACTGCAAAGCCAGTGGGTGCTTGAGTTCTATCTTAGACATTATGGAAAATGTAACATTTTATCTTTGAACTTTAAAAATGACATAGCCCAGAAGTAGGCCAACTCTGCTTTACTGTTTTGAGTGCTCAGGTGCCACTGCATACTGATGAGATACGAGTTATTCCCATTTCTGATAAACTTCAGTTCCAGAGATCAAGCACAACAAATCAGCCTTTCTACCCGAAGCACAAAGTGCACTGCACCTGCTACTTAGCTAGAACGATGTTCACAGATTCAAACTTCCTCAATCAATAACATTGTTCTTTACATGCTTTGAGTGGTGAGACAAGTGCTCAGGGGCTGTCTGCAAAGTGAAACATTGGAAAAAAGATACTACAAAAAATATTGAATAATCTTCTGTTGGGCGTGTTATCAAAAGCTGTTGTAGTATAACTGACTGGCTATCTGGCTGATAATTTCCTTGTTGACTGATATTGGCTGATTGCCGAATAAGATGACATTTACCAGTGGTAGAGGTCGATAACTGTGCCATGCAATCCTTTTTTTTTTTTTTTAAATGAATTTGTGCTAATTTAGTATCTATGAAAGGCTGTAAGACTTCAACCATGATTTTTTTTTATTATGAAAATTTCTTTATTTCCGTTTTATGTCAAGGAAGCAAACAAGAAAAAAAAACACTGGTATTGATATCTGTGCGTCTCTAATTAATGGTTATTTAACCAGAATCTCTTTAGCATTGAAACTCTATAAGATGGTCTCTTATTTGCTTCTCTCTTCCACTAGTTATTTTCATTGTTAATCATTCTGCCACATTGGTTTCTCATTTCATTAAATCCTTCACAATATAGTGAAAACCCAAGGTGATTACCCTGTTTTTTCTAATAGGCAAAAACCCAACGTATCCACTTTACTACATAACCCACAACTTAATAATCAAAATATTTGCCTTTTTTTTTTCCTGCTGATTGGCTTTGATTAATCGACAGCTGTTGCTCCATTGCCATCCTCAAACAAATTACTATTGTGTGCACTCATGAAAATGCCAACCTCCTGCAAAGTCGTGTGTGACAATTGCAGCAGAAGATATAAATTATCATTCAAATTGATGTGGGTGACAGAGTTTGGGGGGTGGGGTGGGGGGAGACTGACGAGACTAGCTCTTGCTCAGCTCTGAATGTTGAGACATTCTGATTAAGCTGTCTAAAATATTGAAGTGAAGCACTTTGAAGTATTCCTGTGGAACTCTGACTATCGCTTACTGCTCAGTTGCTATCTAGCTGCAGTATAGTGGGGCTGTTAAATGATGCAGGAAGCTAACTAGAAGGCTTATTGAGACTGACAGGCTGTTGTCCCTTTGGTTTTTGCAAACAGCGAAAAGGCCGATAAACAATACAGCATGGCTTTTAACTCTTTTAACTTAAAACACTGTTGATACAGCGTGCAGGCAACCACTTGGCTAAATCACAAAACACATAATTAGGCAGCTGATAAAATCTGAAAACTACAATGACTTTTTGGGGGACTATTAGGTGCATTTTCCATTTACCCCATTCCAAGCAAGCACAAAAAAAATAATGAGAGTATTGATTAGTCTTTAATGAAGCCTTGATAGACTGTAAATGATATATCAGGAGAGGAGAAATTCTATGCAAGAGGCCTGGTTCAGCATCAGGGGATCAAATCGGCACCCATCAGAGAGCCTGCATTATTGATGCCTTTGTTTACATGATGAGACCTTCTGTCAGGTAGCAGGGCTTTATAGTGATGCATCTGTCATCCACATTCTCATTATATATATTTGTGTCTCACCTCTCTTTTTTTCTTTTCTGTGCGCTTCCCTCTGGATTTATACGGCAAATTTGTTGAGGGGCTGGGATTGGACGACTCCTTCTACAAAGGCCCCTCATCAAGCTTAGTGCAGACTCTCTTCTCTGTGGGAGCCTGTTATGGATGCCTACATATTTAAGACACATGGCTGATCTGTGAGGCGAGCTTTGCTGGGAGTCGGTGAAGTATGGTGGAGGCGAAGACTTAATTATTTGGAGGGAAATCTGGTTTCTCTGCCCTTCTATCGCCTCTTCTATCTCTCGTCTTTCTCTCCCCATTTCTTTGTATGTTTCATTTTCTTTCTTCCTCTCACTGCCACTCAGCAGGGCGCCATTAGCCATTCAGCACAGAGAGGCCTTGAGGAATTGAAAGTGACAGAGCAGAAAAAAAGAATAGAAAAACTGAAACGAGAAAGGAGACAGGGGACTTGGGGGGAGGAGGAGGGAGAGGGGGTGAGGGCAAGAGGGGATGGAGTGAGGTGTTAGGTGGGAGCAAACCAGGCAGGACACAGTGGCACATTGGGAGATGGAGGGATTAGGGATTAAGCAAGAACATGGAGAAAATGAACACATTTCCATGGAGATGAAGAGAGAAATCAGAGGAATGGAAGGATGCGAGGGAAGGAATTATGGACAAGACAGGAGTGGAATTTGAAAGCTGGCTGGAAAAGAGCACAGAGGAAGTGTGGTCGAGAGACACAGCTAGGAAGGGCTAGAGACGCACAGTGCATGCATTGAGTATGCTAATTATGGATGTTTGAATTATGAATGAGATTAATTGCATAGGCAGATGTGAATTTATTCACATTTTTCTCTCTGTTAATTTACCCCAGACACTTTTAAATGGTAATGCCTTTCTTCTGACAAAAGCACACCTCTTTTGCTTACTCTTCCTATCTTTAATTTTTTTTCTGTTATTTTTTTTTCTTTCAGTTGTCCTGTTATTTCACCAGTAATCTTGCTGGGCCAGTGAGCAATCTGTTGAATAAGTGCTACTTAGTTCCATCACCACAACTTGGCACGATAAATCGGTCTGTGAAATGACTTGCGGCCACGCCATTATATTTCTTTGACACACACACACACACATTCACGTGCTATCATCATTAGCTTGCTAATGTCTAGGGTGCTTAGCATGACTTACGAGCCATTTGGATGAACTGCAGAGATGATTTGCTCTCTTTATGGGATGTTTGTGCTGTGCTATTTTTTGCTGTGATTTGCATTTTGCATTTCCTGCTCTCTGACAGAAAAATAAATGTGTTCTCCCCTCAGGTCCTGGCAACATGGAGACTGTATCTCTTTGCTGTCAAAGTGCCCACCAAGGTAAATGTTCCCCCGCTTTCAGTGGAATTTTATGGCTTTCACTTGCCAGCCTTGATCTCACGGTAATTCGCACAGAATGAGACACCAAAAACCAAAGACTTTACAAAACAGGAGAAAAGAGATAACGATGATGAGTGTGGTGGTGATGTTATAGGGTGATAGTAGTACTGATGTTGATTACAATGTACACGAGGGGCAGGTGGCATAAAACTAAAGCAGCAGTTTCAGATGTGTGATTTATAGTTCTTGCTTGGTGAGAACTTAGCAAGAAAAGCAATCTCATCTCAAATTACAGTATAATGTCAAAATATAGACAGCAGTTGGTCACCTTAGCTATCGTCTGTTTGAACCATAGACTGTCTGGGTCACAAAAGTGGAGCCAGTGGTGTTGTATGGTTGTTTAGATGTCTGTGAGCAAACAACCCCACTTCTCGCTTGCTTTATGACCTCAGTAAACACTTTCCTGATGCGTTAATGGGCTCAGCTGGTCGTCTTATTGAGTACCTCTTGATGTTTCAATTGTCAGTTATAGGCCCCACTAGAGTAAAGTGGAGATGGGGTGTGCTTTAAGGCATTCCTGTCATGTGATTTACAAGTCACTACCCTATGATGGTGCAAAATCACTGGTGATGGTGGGTGATGTCCTAGTGGCTCTGTCCATTTTTTATGTACAGTCTATGGTTTGAGCCTTTATTGCCCTCTAACAGACCCAGGTTAGCCATTTGTTCTTGCACTATTTATGCAAAGCTAACCTATGCAGCTTTGCACAAATACTTTTTTGTAGTATTTCAGAATATAAATTCTATTATTGCTCATACACTGGATATTTAGGTGGACGCAGTCACCACGAGGCCACCAATTGGTTAGTGATGTACTGTCTCGAAGCCTGTAAACAAAATATTTTGGTCAGTCATGTTTGTGGTTTTGAAGGTGTTTGAATGAGAAATCCAGTGACCCTACAGTCAGTCAGACTTTTTTTTTTCTTTTTTGGTGGCCATTAGAAAGAATGGAAGGCCCTTTTCCACTGGCTTCACTTTTTAGACCCCAAAAGTGCATCCATCTTTGATATACAGTCTATGATACCAGACATGGGCGTAGCATCAGTGTTCTCATCCAACTCTGAGCATGATTATAAATACATTTCTGAAATGATCTGATTTCTATTAGCTCTGTCTAATTTAAAATTATATTTGTTTGGCCATAATATATATATTTTTTATCTATCATGACAACACTGTAAACACTAGAAACCTGATAAAATGTTTGGAAATGATTATCTCTCACATACACAGCTGTAGTAAGTATCTGGGGCAGATATCAGACTGCTCAACAGCAGACTTGCAGTGGAAAGACTTTTGTACAAAAAAAAAAAATTCTGATAAATGGTTTTTAGTCTGAATTTTAGTAGCAGTCTCTGGGATTTCTCTGGAAGTCCAGCCAGTCTAGAACTCATCAAGTTACCAGATGAGGCTGGATTGGAAGGCACCCACAGTGTTGTCAGTAATCCCTTTTCATAGATTTGCATGCCTAACCACTACACACTAAGTGGTGAGTGACAGTCAGCAGTTACAGATATAATTTTACAAGTTAGCCCAAATTTAGGAACTCTTGGCTTTCGTTTAATTCATGTGTGATTGTGTGTTTCCAGCCTCATTTAAGCCTCATTTGGCATAATTCCCCGATTCTTTTGTTTTTCTTTAATCTGTACAGTATTATGTGATCAAGAGAAATGAGGGCCCAAACAGAGAAGACGTTAGATACAGTACCAGAGGAATTTGTGTGAGTTTGTGATGCTTCTCTGCTGCTTTCAGGTCGAGGTCACCTTCAACTTTTTGGAAATCAGAGCAATGAACACCTACCCAGAACACCAGGTGAGAGCAGCGTTTCCTGCCAACTATACATCATAGCTGTGTTAACGCTCACAGCATTAAAACTATCATTGTCGATGCAGGTCATCATCGATACAGACAAGACTACCTACTCACTGAGACTACAGACCCAGGAACAGCTGGATCACATGGTCAGCCACATCAACTACGCCCTCTCCCGAGTCTTCAACAACTCAATTTACGCGTAAGCAACGTCAAACCTCCCCTTCTCAAACAAAGTAAGAAGCCTTTCTTATCTTTTGCTTTATGTGCTGAGCGGCAAAGGCAAGTTGTCCCACGTTAACAGAATTTGACAGTGTGTTGGCAAGTTGGCAGCTTCACTTTGGGACTGCTTTCCTCTTTTAACAGCCAGAATCATTCTTGTCTTGCAGTAGTTTTCCTCCAACCCATTTCTGTGTCACCGTAGACTTTAACACCTAGCAATCACTGGGTTTAATTCGCCAGCTGACACTGAGTAGGCTGTTACCTCAAGGCATTGTTTCATTTTCTTGCTGTTTATGTAATGCTTTCAGTAAGTAGGTGCTGTCAACTCAACCCTGAAGTAAAAGAAACAACGAAAAAAAAAAACATGTTCATATACTGATGAAAATCCCACAGTGGGCACTGAACGTCCTCTACACTTTTATCTAAAAAAAGTAAAGTGCAAAGAAAAGCCCAGACAGAGTCTGAAATTTTTGTTCCACAGTCATTAGAATGTATGAGCAGGCGAGCAAGGCACAGAGTTTGTTTCCCTCTGTCTTAGTTCTCATCTACAATTTCTGAGCGCTCTGGGATTGACTGTGCTCCACCATTGACCTGCACAAGGCTATCTCTGCACTTTATCATCGCTCAGAATGGCTCTTTTCCATTAGGGCCGCTGCAGATGATTGCTTCCAGTGAGGACATTTAAAGAGAAATAAAGAAGGAGGAGAGAACAGAGGGAGGAACTTTGCGTTGTGGGTTTAATTGCGTAGCCCGGTAACTGATTGGTGCTGCTACCAAAGTACACAATGCAGATAGTATCTAGAGAGCGTGCGCACACACACACACTCTCTGGGGCGGAGGATAGTGATTGTGGAGATGAGGTAGGGATTAAGGTCACGGATGCTGTTAGGTGTTGTGTGTGTGTGTGTGTGTGTGTGTGTGTGTGTGTGTGTGTGATTTTGTTGACAAATGCGATTAAGGATGGTGTGTGTTGAATTCAACAGTATAACAGTGTAATCCTATCAAAAAGCCAAAGCAGGTACTGCAGAGTATTATGTGTGAACACAGTATTTACTTTATGATCCTCATCCTCACTATTTTCTACTCAGCTAGTTGTTTTGTTTTTTGTTTTAATTTAAACTATCCAACTGTGAATTAGTGTCTTTCTAATGCACATAAGACCGTGTTGTAAGTCAGAAAAAAAATGTATGGAGCATAAATTAATTTGAGCTCTAAATGTATAAGTCCAGTTCTCTTTTAATGTCCAAATGAACTGGAAACTGTGTAAGAAAATATTTTAATTCATTATAATATCTACCTGGATGTGAGCCTGCTGAGAGGAAGGGTTATACTCATTCATTCAAACCTTGGTGCATGCTTGTCCCTTTTGTGTGGTCTCTTGGGCACTAAATTGCTCTGTGTTATGCCACTGGGAGTTCAATGTCTTCAGCAGCAGCACCAAAGGAAAGAAGTATAATATTTATAATGTACATTTTACCCAATCTCTAACTGATACCAGAGGCCTTCTCATTAAAAAAAATACTCATTAATAATCCAGCCAAGGGCCCCTCCATAAAATATAGATGATAAATATAATTTTTAGCTATTATTGCAGTAGAGTTTATGGGTTGATAGTGAAACGTCTCAAGAACCTTTGGAGGAATTGGCATGAAATTTGCCTTAGATGTTCACGTGGACCAGAAGATGGATCCACTTGCTTTTCCTCTAGCACCATTGTGACACTCATTTGTGTTTGTGTTTATTTATTCACTTGTTTTTAACTCAAATCTCTCTCTCTATTTTTTTTAATCTAGTGCCTTCATCTAGGAATGTTAATTTGTTGGAAACTGGGTTTAAGGCACAGGTTCCCATTGCCTTTCCAGTTTATAGTTGACTTTTATTTGTTAATTAGGCAATGGAAAACATATAGGCAAAAATATCCTCTTTTTTTTTTTTTCTTTTTTTTTTTTAAACCTATTTATTCAATTCAGGTTTGTGGAGGTGATTATACCAGCTGATATCGGGCAGAGGCAGGGTACAGGTCTGGTTGCCATTCTGTTACAAGGAGACAAAAAAATAAAATAAAAAATCAGTCACTCACAGTCACATTTACATTGACTTAGAATCACCAGTTAACCTAACATGCACGTCTCTGTTCTGTGGGAGGAAGCCGGAGGGCCCGGAGAGAATCCGCACAGGCACAGGAAGAAAATGCAAACAGTCCCCGGCCCGCTAATAGGTTTGAACCCAGAGCCTCTTTGCTGTGAGGTGACAGTGCTAACTATTCCACCTGTTCTGCCCTATATAGGCAGCAGGTCCCACTTTTATTTGTTTGCCACTGTTGCTGGTTAATCTGGCAGACAACACAGACAAAAGACTGGATCAGCTCAATCTGATAAACAGAAATCCTGGCTAAAATGAAAGCTTTGGCTGTTTTCAGTTTATCTGCATTCTGCAGCAGGTGTCTTTATTTCAGTCAGAGGTTGTTTAGTAGTAGTGCACCACAGGATGCCTAGCACATGGACTTATTACCTTTAACAGCTGAATCCCAGTTTGTTGGCCACACACTGGCTGAATGTCACATCTCTGCTTCTTTCCACACATTTCCTGTCTTATGGTGGCTGCACTATATGAATAAAGGCAAGATGACTCTGTGGTTTAGAGGACTGTCATGCATGTAAGCCGCCTCCTCAGATTATGATTCACATCAAATTACATTCTCAATCTGATTGACTGCAGTTTTAGACTCTTTGGTTTTAGTGCAAATGTACAGTTGCTGATATATGCAGTAGATACTAATCAGCATTTCATATATTATGCTCCTTTTCTTATTGTCAGTTGATATTAATTGATATACAGAAATCTTGCCCCACGTGAATGGGATAAGGTTTCACAGTTTGTATAACAGTTGAGTAAACTGACCATTAAACACCATCCATATTAAATACACATAAAACTGTAATTTCATTCAACTTGAGCTGTAGCTTTTGTTTAATTCTAATTAGCACCCAAAGCTCTGAGACGCTGCGTATCATAAGCGTTAAACTGGCTGAACATTAGCATTTTGGCATTGTCATTGTTGGCATGAGCTAACTCTGAAACTTCTTTCTCTCTGCCTTTGTTTCAGTCCTCCCATTTGTCGAGCAGAGGGAGAAATACCTGATGGGAGTCACAAGTTTTCACCAAACTCTGAGTCACCGTTAGAGCCCCAGAAAACCTGCGGTAAGAGCCTGCTACCTTTCTGACCACACGCACACACATATGCACACACATACGCACACACATCACATCACATCACATCACATCCCATCCAAACAGACATACCCAGACAGCACTTCAGAGTCCATTCACACGCTGACTCACTGGCTCACACCGAACCATTTCGGAGACTTGTCCATAAGTGGGTCAGAAGACCAAAGTTACTGGATGCACTTGCTTTCTGCTAGTAATCCTATTAATCTACAAGAAGAGCTCCTTCATGGTTCTGTACTTTCATCTCACCTCAATATTTAGAGCTAATCTCTCCCTCTCAGCTGACTATCTCTGTCCCACTCTTTCTGACTCCCTCTTTCATCTCTGGCCTGCACCCTCTCTCCTCTTCATTTCTTCACGTCTTCTACACCATTTCCTTCCATCCTTGCCATTTCTGATCTGTTATGGTCTAGCTTGAATCGACTTGTTGTCCTGTCCTCCGTATTTCAGGAGGTTTTTCTGAGACCTATGCAGCTCTTTGTGATTACAACGGTATTGGCTGCAAAGAAGAAGTGCAGTGGGTGAGGAAAGCATACTCACTGAGCAAATCCATTTCTGTTTGTTGTCTTTATTACCTTTTACAGATTGCTATCCTTTGCACAGTAGAACAAAAATATCTTTTCATGATTCTGTCTCATATCTCTCTCACACTCTGTTATTGTTTGTTTCTTTCCCACTCTCCATTCCAGGATGTCGACACAATCTATCACTCTCAGGACAACAGGGAGTTCAACTTACTGGATTTCAGCCATCTTGACAGCAGGTGACTTGGTTTACTGACATCTTGGCCACACCTAATCTCAGTACAGCACTGATTTGAACAGCACAATAAACCTTTGCCAAACTTAGACTGCGGCAGCATATAGTGCATTTGTCAGTGTTTGCACCTGATTCAGAAAGTGTGCAGGGGACAGACAGCAAGTGGACACACTGTGTTTGATATTCATCAGTTCTGCTGGAGTCATTCTGGCAAATGTATGTAACCCACAGCCATCAGCCAGACGTTTAGCTGCTGCTTTGCCAGAACCGATCTACAGCCACCTTCCCCTTTCCCCCTGATTTAGCTGTACATTTTTTTTTCTTTCCAGTCTGCTCTGGAATACCCGTCAGGCTACATTTCTGTGTGAATCAAGGCTCAGTGTAGATGTAGTTCTGTAACACACTTTGATTGAGAATGTGCAAGAGTATTTCATTTCAAAAGATGCTGGACAGGGATCACTTTCTCACACACGGCATCCTACCTGTGCTGCATAATAGCCTAGCACCTAGACTCCGCGTACTTTACACAGTCAAATCAGAGGCAAGCACAGAGAAACGTTGCCGGTTCAACAGAGTAATAGTTGCTATCGTCAAAGTCAGCAAAATCATTTTTTGAGTGAAGAACAGCGTATTTTGAAGCTATTTATGGCCTGCAATTTTGGGTGTGGGTGTAGGGAAACCACACTGCGCGCACTTCTTTTAAAATGAAGTAAGCTATGGATTCAGTTATTTTCTCCAGCTGATCAGAGTCGAGGCAGAAATCTTGACAAAATTATCCATTTGCTCCTGCTGGAGTTCAGGGTTACAGTCCTCTAATTGGTCTCTGGATGACAGCTTACAAAATAATCCCCTCGTGTGTAGAATAATAGTTTGTAATTGTAGCCGCTCAAGCAAATTCTCCCCTGCTCTTGTGGCTCAGTTTGACCTTTTCGTTCTGTCAGGCATAGGCGAGGAAAAATGTGACATTATTACCAACATGCAAGAACTGATTTATGGCTCAGAATCGTAGGTGATAAGAAGACAGTTTAACTTGATTATGGGTCCAGAATTACCGTCTCACTCAGTTTAGGTGTGTAAACAGATGTCAGTAAAGCGTTCAACGGGGGGATTGAAAGTGAAACTCAGCACTTAAAGCAAATGGTTATTTTATATTCCAGTACTCTGGAGTAAGGACCAAAAACAATAAAAACACATCTGTGTTCTTAGTCTTTACGACTCGCTTGTAGTTCTGGAAGAGTTTTCCATTTTATTTTGCATCATGGTGGGTTTTTTGGGGTGGTGGGGGGTGGAAAGTTTCCCAGACAGTACTGCATATCTCATCAGGTGTCACTCTTCATCTTTTCTTACATGAGAGCAGCTATTTGTCTAACAAGATGCTCCGTGGGTAAAATGTTGAGTGTGTTACTCTTGTGTTGACTCCCTGGCGCACTTTCCCTCCTGTGCATCTGTTCGGTTTTGTTAGAGGTTTTCTAAGATCTCACAGAAGTGGAATGAAAAGCTTTCAGAGGCAGAATCCACAACTCTAAGATGCCACGTGAGCTCTCCTCTACTTCCCTGCTGGTGTCTTTCTTCTTTCCTTTTTTTTTCAGTCTTGTATACTTTTTCAGATGTATTGTGGAAGAGTGCACAAGTTGCCCAACTGATACCAATCATAAAAAGATTTGACAGCTGACATGCAAAAAGAGAATTCAAACTAGCTTACTGAAGATTTTTCTTTTCTTTTTTTGTGTGTGTGTTTTTTGTTTTTTTATTTGTCCTTAAAAAGCCCAGAGCTTTATGGATTGATTCTACTTTCTTGTGTAGCAACAGCACTTCTGACTGGAGAGGAAGCATTCGCGTTTAAAAATGCATATCTCATCACAGGAGTGAAGCCTTGCTATGGTGGTAAATCAAAAATCCATTCATAGAAACATGATTGCAGCAGCAGCTCATGAATATATTAATGTCTTTCACATGAGAGCCTGAATCGCTGCCTTTCTGTTGTTGTTTTTTGTTTTTTTGTTTTTTTTGGTAGAGTTTCTTCATATTCTCTGTGATAAAGAGGAAGCTGCCTGCCCATGCTATTTTTTTTTTTTTTTTTTTGGATCTTCCTTTAGCATATTGTTCCCATGAGCCCACGATTCAATGCTTAAAACTCTCTGCATTGTGAGCCTGTATCAAATCACAGCTGATCAGGGAAACATCACACACACACAAAACAATGCAGGAGAGTAGTCAAGAAAGTCTGCAAATTCCCAAACAAAGGATGTAAGAATGGGTTGTTCTATGATCACGTGCCAGAGGCTATTTGTAGCACATTACTCTTTTCCTCCTTTCCATGTCCTTTCACATTTCTGTTCCCTCCATCTTTCCCGATTGATCTCATCTACCGTTACCACGAGCGACAGGGCGATGCTTTTTCTGCTGACTGCTGTCTGTCCAAACACAGACTCTGCTCACTGGGCGTTGACTGAAAACGGACACCTTTTTTCAGGGTCCGTCTCCTCCTCTTCTTCTTCACTTCCTGTATGTCTCCCCGTCCATTCTCCTCGGCTGAGTCGCTGTCACTGGGTTCTGTGCGGCCACTGCAAAATCACAAATAGGTGGGGTGTGTGTAAATTTAGGTAGAAATTCTGTGCTTGTCACACAGTAGCTTGTTTAGTGTATGTGTGTGTGAGAGAGAGAAAGAGAGAGAGAATTGTTACGCCTTGTTGACTCAAGAACTTGTAGAGACACCTCTTGGATTGACTGTCAACCCTCTGTGTGCATGCACACATACTAATAAACACCACTCTATGTGCAGTGTCCAGCTGCTTTCCAACTTTCTGACTGGTTTAATTTTTCCTATGACTGAAGTTGGACTCCATAACAAGCTGGTCCATCTGCCCCACCTGTCACTATTACAGCATCTGAGTGGTTTAGAACCGAATTAAACTGTAACGTTGATTCATTGCAGTGCAGCACAATCATATGCTTTGGATGCAGCTAGCTTCCTGTCGGAGCGGCTGATAGGCTTTGTCAGATTTTTGCAGCACTTGGATGACTTTGATTTTTATTATGAATATTTACAGTCCCCTGAG